>JBBPBX010001198.1:32167-107619 GCA_038048925.1 Garcialebias charrua | reverse complement strand
ATTAGCCAACACAAAAAAATTCAGTTGATTTTATGTTAAATTTGATGTGTTGGTATTGAGAGTCATTCAGAACACCTACCGTATTTTCTGCCGTACAAGTCGCATCAGTCCAAAAATGTCTAATAAAGTGGGAGGGACATAAATAAGTCGCTTCACTGTATAAGTCGCATCTATTATGCGTCACCGCTGACAACATGGAAATGTGGGCCGGTGTTGTGCCAAAAATTGATTGACTGCCAAAATGGTGGCTGTGGGAGTGCACACAGGAGGACTTTACCAAGAATTTAACAAGATTAACACTTAAAAACAATTATTTGTTTACTCAACATTATAGTAAAAGTGTGTCTCAGTTGAAATTTTCCTTAATGAATACATTTTAATGGTCAAATCAGGTGCATTTCACCTGGGCGGCTTGATGAAATGCAGCTAATTTGACGTTTGCTCCAGGAGTTCAGGAGCGAGACAAAGGTGGTTCTGTATGGCAAGCCAAGTGTCTCATTAATAGCCAATTTATTTTTTTATTTTTTTATTTTTTTTCATTTTAAAGTAAAATACCAATCACATATATGATATGAAAACAAAATATAAAATGTAAGGCAACAGAAAAAAGAAAAAATCTTGTGTCGGGACAAAGCAACCAAAGCCTTAAGCTTTCAGCCAGTACCTTTCAGGGGCCAGGCTGAGAGTTGCCACAACCCTGGACGTGGGTGTAGAAGTTGTCCACATGCCTGAGTCAGTAGGTCCCTATGAGGAGGCAATTGCCATGGCGTCCCTGACAACATTGAGATCAACTCCGGGAACCATGGTTTCTATGGCCATCTGGGAGCTATGAGGATCAAGGAGAGGGCTCCCGTCTTACCCGTTCCAATGTCGCCCCGATCAGAGGGACAGGTGGAAAGGCGTAGTAGAGCACCCCTGCTGGCCAATCATGTGCCAGAGCGTCTATCCCCAACGGAGCATCCGTCTCCTTTAGGGAGAAATAGAGGTCACAGTAGCCGTTTACGCATTTGCCGGCCCTCCCCGGTCCCGCTCGTCTCTGGTTGGCCCAGAGCCAGCTCTGGCCCGCCCTCGTTGATTGCGCACTGTCCGGAGAGCAAGCCTTGAAGTGGGTGGGGTATTCACTTGACGTGGGTGGGCAGTTCTTACCGAAAAGCTCAGAATGCGAATTTTTGGAAAAAACGAAATAAATACTGAGTTTTCATGTGTTTTTTCACTACAGTTAGCAAGTTAAGCATATAAACACACGTTTCCGATCATTTTTATGCACTCAAAAGTAGTTTTTAGATGAAAATAGAGTGCTTTTAGGTGCGCTGGCGAAATTTACGAGCGGACTTCCGGTTTGCGAATTTTTGGAAAAAACGAAATAAATACTGAGTTTTCATGTGTTTTTTCACTACAGTTAGCAAGTTAAGCATATAAACACACGTTTCCGATCATTTTTATGCACTCAAAAGTAGTTTTTAGATGAAAATAGAGTGCTTTTAGGTGCGCTGGCGAAATTTACGAACGAGCGGACTTCCGGTTTGCGAATTTTTGGAAAAAACGAAATAAATACTGAGTTTTCATGTGTTTTTTCACTACAGTTAGCAAGTTAAGCATATAAACACACGTTTCCGATCATTTTTATGCACTCAAAAGTAGTTTTTAGATGAAAATAGAGTGCTTTTAGGTGCGCTGGCGAAATTTACGAACGAGCGGACTTCCGGTTTGCGAATTTTTGGAAAAAACGAAATAAATACTGAGTTTTCATGTGTTTTTTCACTACAGTTAGCAAGTTAAGCATATAAACACACGTTTCCGATCATTTTTATGCACTCAAAAGTAGTTTTTAGATGAAAATAGAGTGCTTTTAGGTGCGCTGGCGAAATCGCAGTTGATGACTCAACACGCAGCTAGTCACGCCCTCTGGTCTCGCCCCTACACGAAGCAGTCCAGCCCCTGCTGCAAACAACGAATCAAATGTGAGCAGTAAATGACGTGAACTGGGCCCGTCGGGCCGCGGTCCGATGGAACCACGGAGGAGATGGTTCCAAAACGAGGGCGGAGCCGGGGAAAAAAAGGAAAATGCGGACACGCTGAACCCGGGTTAGAGGGCGGGGCGGGGCCACCCGGGCCTTTAAGGGCTGGTCAATGCGAAAACGGCTAGTGTGAGCTCTGCAAGCGAACAGGTCCACAGAGGCTCTACCGAGACGTGACCACGCCTGTTCCACGATCCGTGGGTTCAGGCTTCATTCCGACGCCAAAAGAGGTCCTCTTGAAAGGGCATCTGCTCCATAATTCAGATCACCAGGGACATGAGTCGCCCTAAGTGACAGAATTCTTGAAGCATACCACGTGAGCATCCTCCGTGTAAGATCGAGGAGAGCGCGGGACCTCGTCCCTCCCTCTCTGTTGATGAAGGACACCGTGGTCCTGTTATCTGATTTTACCAGGATATGATGTCCGGCAACCAGACCTTTACTGAAGAAGTATTTTAATGACAGGAATACGGCCAGCAATTCCAGGAAGTTAATATGTAATTTGGCTTCCTGCTCGTTCCAAAGGCCGCGGGCGTTCTGGTTTCTGCAGATCGCTCCCCATCCTGTTTTTGAGGCGTCCGTCGTGATGACTACACGGGACGACACCCTTCCCAGTGAGACCCCTTCCGTGAAAACGGACAGATCTCTCCAAGGTTCCAGGACCTTTAGACACTCTGGGTCTATCTTAACCTTTTCTGCTTGTTTAGGCAGAGCGGGTTGTGTTTGATGGTTAAACCATACCTGTATGGCCCGCATTTTTAATAATGCACGTGGCACACAAGGAATGGCTGCCGCCAAGAGGCCCAACAGGCATTGGCACGTTTTCACAGGGACCCGTTGGTCCAGCTTAAATCTTCCTAGGCAATGGCGAATGGAGGAAACTCTTTCCTTCGAGAGCCATGCCCTGTATTGGACAGTGTCAATCTGTACACCCAGAAATACAGTAACCCGTGATGGAGTCAGATTGCTTTTCTGTAGGTTTATGACAAAACCGAGAGACTCCAGGTGAGAGATCGCCTTAAGGGAGTGTGACAGCGCCTGCCTTCTGCTTCCAACCAGAATTAGCAAGTTGTCTAGGTAATTCAAGACCCTGAGTCCTTGATTCCTAAGAGGGGTCAGTGCTGCATCCAGACATTTAGTAAATGTACGCGGAGCAGTCTTTAAACCGAAGGGTAAGGCTTTGAATTCATAAGCGTTTCCTTCGAATGCAAAATGGAGGAACTTTCTGTGTCTCCTCCACACGCCTATATGGAAATAGGCTTCTTTCAAATCCACTGTACATGCGTAGTCTCCTGGTCTCACAGACTGGAGAACTTGCCGTAGTGTAAGCATCCTGAACTTGAAAGTTTTAATTCTTTTATTGAGAGTCCTGAGATCTAGAATCGGTCTCAAGGAACAGTCCTTTTTGGGTACCAGGAAGTTCTTGCTGTAGTGTCCGGAGCGTAGTTTGCGTCTTGAGACCAAACTAATCACTCCCTTTTTCAGCATCGTTGAAACTTCCTTCCTCAGCACGTGCGCGCGTGCAGGGTTGATCTTAGATTGCAACACCCCTGAAAAACGGGGCGGTCTCCTTGAGAACTGCAACTTGAACCCATGACGTATTGTTGTCATGACCCAATCGTTTGGTAGACACACCTCCCAGGCCTGCGCATGCGCGCTGGGCCTGGATGGCATGTTAAATTGCTGCTCCTCGTGTTTCAGGTCTAAGGGGGTGACCTTGGACCCCTCTTGTGCCTTTTCGAGCAGGCTGTTCGGCCCAACAGAAGATATCGCGAGATCAGGCCGTCTCCGGCGAATTTTGTGTATATTGCTGCAGTTCATAGTTTGACCGTAAGGTCTGGGTTTTATAAAAATGGGACTCGAGTCAAGAACAAGGGCAGTCTGTGCTTTGGTACTTTTATTTTTGTACATGTCTGAAACAGTGTCTGTTTTGTTTACATATACAGTAGGCGAGTCATATTTGGTGCGCGCACACATGTCACCAGCTCCTCGTGGTTTTCTACGAGCAGAGACTGGGATCAGAAAGTTAGGTTCCCGTACCCCGTGGACGGGCGAACCTGTAAAATTATCAGTCCGTCCTGGTTCATCAGGTCCGGAACTGGTTTCCGTAGGGAGAGGTCGAAGCAGCACTCAGACGGTACTGGGAAGCCTCACAGTCCCCAGCGGGTCTCTTTCGTAGGAGACCACACGTGTTTTCCTTTGGTGGGGCGAACTTTTTCCTTGGCAAACCCTCGCGGAGGGCATCTGCTTGTTTGCGTCTTTGTTCCAGCCTTGTCTGGACACGTTCCAGGGCTCTCCCGAAGAGTCCCGTCGACTCGATCGGGTGCTGTAGGAAGGTGGACCTCTGGTTTTCCGGGAGGTCCGACAGTGTTAGCCAAAGATGGCGCTGGGCGACAACTATTTCTGCCATTGCTTTGCCTTGGGAAATAGCTACTGTCCCTATCATGCTGAGCACGAGGTCAGAGACACGGCGGGCCTCCTCTATGGCCTCGGTTGCGGCTTGCTCATCTTTTGTTGCCTGGATATCCTGTAGTTTTTCCGCCAGGTAGGCCTGTACCATGCTCGACGTATTCATTGTGCGAGTCGCGAGGCCTTGGGCCTTGTAGCACTTCTTGAGTTGTTTCTCCTAAGCGCGACAGGCTTTGCTAGGCAGCGTTGATTTCATCCCCGTGGCTGTGGGGGCCAGTTGAGCCGCCAGAGACTCCTCTATCGGGGGTGCGCTGGCAAGACCCAGAGCTTCCATTCCTGCAACATCCAAGAGTTGGGACAATGGCAGCATGATGGGAGCCCTGGGTTCCGCCCAGGAGCGTTTGAGTTCCGTTAGAAAGTCCGGAAAAATTTTCATTTTCTGCGACGTTGTCGGTTGCTTCGCGTAGAAATTGCTTCCCGCCAGCCTCGTAGCCTGTTGGCGAGGCGTGGGGTCCGGCCACGTGACCTGCAGGGCATCAGCGGCCCTATGGCACAGGTCGAACAGGGCAGGTACCGACAAGTCCGGTTCCGAAGGGTTCTTCGCCAGGTTCTGGGAGGAATGAACAATTTCTCCCTTGTCACCGTATTCGGCATCTACGTCAGACACTTCTGGCGTCGAGTCTTCGACAGCAAGTGAGGAGTCCGACGTGTTGTCCTCCCTAACTCGGCCACTGCACTCCAGGTCCACGTTTTCAGGTTCAGGTTCTGGAGCAGGCAGGTCAGTGCGACGTGCGACCTTCATCGCCGCGGTCCTTGCCATAGATTTGGCCAACGTGTCCGTGCGGCGTTTCCTTACTGTGGCCGTCATTCGACGACAGTGGGGGCAGGAATCGGGGGATTCCAGCGCTTTCCTCGTGTGCAGGATCCCAAGGCAGACACGACAGGCCTCGTGGGTATCCGTTGCCGAGAGGGAGTAGCCGTAACCGCTGGGGCATGGGCGCGAGCGAGGACTCGTCGTCCTGGTTTTCTTTTTCTTTGTCCTCCGCTTTCCCTTCTCGGGAGCCATGTTCGGAGACGAGAAGAGTAGAAGTTGGTCTTGGTTTCCTTTTGTTCGAAGCCGTCTTCTCCGTCGTCTTGCTTTCGCTAGTAGACTGCTAGTAGATTAGCAGAAGGTTGTGACGCAGTTAGCGTCGTCGAGCGAAGCTGCGGAAGAGAAGAAAAACTTCGGGTAAGTAGAAAAATGCTAGACTAGCTTTTGCCAGCCCAGCAGTATGCAGGAAATTTTTCTCTGTGCGCTCAGTGTAGGGAGCAAGCTCACCTCAATCAAGCGACGCGACAACAGAGAGGTCCCGCGATGTTCAGGTGTTTCAGCGAGGTGAAGGGCAAAAAAAGATGGAGGGGCGTCAGTCGCTTAAGTACCTGAAAGGCGGTACCTCTGACGCGGGTTGACGCCCCCTGCCGTAAAAGGCGTGATTGTATTCCTTCAGGTAATCGCGCGGGGGCGCAATTCCCATAGCAAGTATGTTGCACCGAGAGACCGAATTGAAAGGGAACTTTTTAATTGTAACTCTTTTCCAATAGTTGCATGATTTTATCGGTGAATATTTCTATGTTTGATCCTGGTGATCTATATACACAACTTATAGATATGTTTTTAGCATTTTTATTTAATATTTCTATTGTTATTATTTCCATAAGATTGTCAAAAATGATTGACATTTCATTAATTATTTTACATTCAATTTCATTTTTAACAAATAGAGCTACTCCACCACCTTTTTTATTGTTTCTGTTTAAATGATATAAGTCATAACCTTCGATGTGAATATTATTTGTGTTATCATCATTAAGCCATGTCTCTGACAGTGCCATTAAAGTAAAAGTTCTGTTTAACTGTTTTAAATAATCTGTTATTTTGGATATATTTGCATTTATAGTTCTGCTATTGATGTGGATAATAGAGAGATCTCCATTTGTTATACTGATGTCATTAAACTGTTCTTCATTATAATATTCGCTCTGAAGGTTTGCTCAAAACATCTACAACGCTGTCATTTCCCATCACAAAATGCTCAACATAGCTTTTTTATCTTTTGCATTCACTTAATGTAGAATGACTCTAGCTGCTGAGATAAAATGTCTCAAAAACAAAAATAAACAGTTTATTTCAGGTGTCCAAACCTTTAAAGTGCGGGCAGATTAAAGTGCAGGTGTAACTTGAACCATGGAGTTCTCTGTTTGTTGTTCTGCAGAGCCACTGCGGAGGAGCTCCCGTGCTCTAGATGTGAAGGGGACTGTGATCTTTGTTTTCCTCACTTCATTGTGTTCCTCTGCTTGGTAAAACTGTCAGACTACAGAACCTTATCCTCTGCTCTATGAATAGCACGGTGGCAAAAGGGCGATAACAATAGCAGGAGGTTTGGGTGTTCCCTGCATCACACTCTGAGTCTCGCTTTTGGTTCATCCCCAGTCCCTCATCAAATATTAAACCTGCTGTCAGTCAGCAGTAGTTGCACAGTCGTCAGATCGAGACGGCTCAGGGGTAACACTTTTCACAGCTGGCAGGTTGCTGCGGCTGATGGCAGAAATTCTGCTGTGGTTGGTGGTGGCACAAGATGCGGTTGCAGCTATAAATGTGAGGAAATGTGTTCATCATTTGTAGCAAGGTTTTCCAGATACAGCGCTTCCCACAAAAACAACAAGCGTAATGCTCAAATTATAGTTTTCAGTCACCAACACGACTTAGGGATCTACCGGTAATCTGATTTACAAACCAGTCGACTTCTACTGGAGTCAAAATATCACGTATAAGGATAATTTATATTTTGCTCATTTGAAACGCTGGAATAGGTACAAAACAGTAATTTGTTCAAATGATTAATTGGCTTACTGGTTGAAGATTTGATGAAGTTGTAATAAAGTCAATGTTTGATTCAAGACAGAGAACTTTTCTTACAAGTAAATGAGTAAAGCCAAAAGGAACAAACAAACAAATAAATAAATAACGGCAGTTTCTCCGTTGGCCACTCTGTCTTTAAACGTGTTAACTCGCAAAACTAAAATAAGGTAAAACATGTGGAAAGGTTCTCCCACTACGGAGCTCTGTAATCCCACGGACCAAAAACATTCAGTAGAGTTGTTAAATGGTCCTCGGCTGCGAATGAGCCCATTAATGGTTGTTTGTCTCGTTTGGCTGCATGTGTACCTGTGATGGACTTGAGACATGTCCAGGGTGTCCCCTGCTTCTGACACAATGGCCACTGGAGACAGGCACCAGCTGCCCCTTGACCTGAAAAGAAAAAGCAGACAAAGGGGATGGATGGATGGATGATGGATGGATAGATGGATGGATGAGGAGTACCGGTAATTTTCTGCAGGAACTCAACATTATCGTCAGAGCCAGCTGTCACATCACTTTCCTCCCATAAGAGCTGATTTGTGATGAACTTGAGCTTGAATCTGTGGACCTGATCGTTTTGTGTGTTAAGCTGCTTTACTCTGACTTGTGAATTATTCAAGCATTAAAAAAATCCTAACTCAAAGGATGAAACAGCATTGTGCTTATAAAAATAGATGTTTGTGGTTACTTTTTTAGCAGCCTGTCTCAAAGACACAGTTTGTTTCCATTTGTTTTAAAGGGCCTAGTACAGTTTGACAGAAAACATTTTTCTGCAACAGCAACTTCCGTTTCGAAGAGTTCTCAGCAGAAAACTTGAGGTAGTGGATACTTTGCTACAGAATGACACAACTTTCAGGTCCCATTTGGTCTATTTCTTAAAGACAGGACTTTCAAAGACTGCACTGTTCACCTACTCAAATTTCTTTTTTTATGACTTCATATATTGTCTTCCTGATCAGTTTCCTTATTTTTTAAGAAGCACGTAGAAAATCAAGATGAATAAATAAATACTAAGTTGACTTACAGCGCTTTAAAAATCATTATATCCATGCAAAAAACAAAAAGTATTTTTGGTATTTAAACTGTTGTTAGTGTTTCACTCTAAAATATTCTTGTGAAAATACCGGACCTGAAAGTGAGTGTGAAAATATTGAACCTTAAGCACACATCAGAAAAACTAAAATACTACCAAGATACCATACCATACCATACCATACCAGCTTTATTTATAGAGAACTTTAAACACCCACAGGACCAAAGTGCTGTACACACAACAAAACAATCATACAGTCAGGTAATAAAAATGATTAAAATGATTAAAAGTCACATAATAAAAGTTGAGCAATCATACAATTAGATATTACAAGCAATTTAAAATGATTAAAAGTCAACATCTCAGATGGTGTCAAAGGCCAGGGAGAAGAGATGGGTTTTTAGAAGAGATTTTAAAACAGACAGGGAATGTGGTGTATTGTAGTGAAAGCAATACATGTTGTTAAGACTGTGAACACTAGGGGCGCAACGGTGCATTTAGGTGGTGGTATGTTCCAGGCTATGAAGAGGAATAAACACGTTGTTGGACCCGAACTGCGTTGTCTCAGCCTTACCCTTATAATATAAGCTGCATGACACCCATAGCCATACCAGATTAATAGAAAGCATAAAGCAACAACATGGTGTCAGAAGTTTGGCTGCCGAGTCAGTGGACAGAAACGATGGTGTAAGTAAGCTATAACAAGATTAGCGCCAAAGCTAACATAGCTGCTAACAAGCACTGGCATGGAGCAGTTCAAGCCACCGTCGCCGCTCATACTCACCGGCAATTTGTCTGAGGCATGGCGCAGATGGGAACAGCGATTTCATCTCTACATGACAGCTACAGGTGCGTCCGAGAAAGATGAAGAGGTTAAAATAGCATTCTTCTTCACGCTATCGGCGAGGAGGCATTAGAAGTGTATAACACGCTCACCATTACGCCAGCCGGAGACGCACTTACAGTAGAAGAGGTCCTTAAAGCATTCAAAATCTACTGTAGCCCACAGAAGAATGTTGTTTTTGAACGCCATCAGTTTTGGTCACATCCGATGTCAACAGGAATAACAGTGGACAGGTATGTCACAGAACTGCGTCAAAAAAGCAAAGACTGTGAGTTTGGTCAAAATGTGGACAATATGATTAGAGATAAGCTGGTGTTCAGCAAAAATGATATTCGTCTGAAGGAGAGATTACTTCGTGACAAAGAGCTCACTCTGAATAAGGCCATTGAAATATGTAGGTCTGTAGAAGTGGCTAAAACACAAATCCAAGCCATGCAATCACCTCCTATAGCCCAGGAAGCAACAGTAGATGCATTAAAGACACCCGGACACATAAAACGTGGACAAAGCAAAAATAAAACCAGTAATAAGCAAGCAGTTTGTACAAAATGTGGAAATAAACATGAGCCTAGACAATGTCCAGCATATGGGGCAACATGTCACAAATGTGGAAAAAATAACCACTTCTCAAAGGTGTGCAGAACAAACACTGGAAAAATCAACATCTATCATAAAACAAAGACTGTGAATAACTTAGAGGCTGATATGGACACTCTGTACATAGGAATTGTACAGAGGGACAACAGTGAGGCAGAAAGTTGGACAGAAACAGCTACAATACGAAGTGTGCCCATCACGTTCAAGCTTGACACAGGTGCAGAAGCAAATGGGCTTCCTATGCACATACTGTATACCACAAACTGCCAGGTCCCATTCAACTACAACCCACAAAAACTGTGTTAGTAGCTTTTGGTGGTACTCGTATACATGCAGATGGACTTGCTTCTCTTGAATGTAAAACTAACAAAGGCAGTGCCGTGCTCCACTTCCTTGTATCCAGCCAAGCAGACAAGGCGATCCTGGGGGGTCAAGCCTGCGAGGAGCTACAACTGGTGAAGCGAATCAACACGATCGGAGCAACGCCACTAAAGATGAATAAATCACCAGACACCAAAGAAGAGCTGGTGGAGAGATATGCAGAGGTGTTCACAGGTTTAGGTGAGTTCCCTGGAGTTCACCACATACACATAAATCCAAATGTTACACCTGTTATTCATGCATGCAGAAATGTGCCTCTCTCCATATTGGACTCACTTAAAAAGACAATACATAGTTCCCAGACACGTCCCCATACCGGCTTCCGCACTACATCTGAAGGCAGAGAAAGGCAAAATGGCGAACTAGCAGAGCAAATTATACGGACAAAAACACGAGCTACCACAGCTTCACCAAGGAACAACAGCAAAATGGCAGTGGTCGAGTTAAATGAGTTTGAGAAAGAAATCATGGCAGACGAATCAGACAACTTGTCACAAAGTAGTTACTCCGATATCATTAATTATTTAATTACTACAAAGAGCGCACACCGGATTCACAGCACAGAGCTTTACAGCACACCGGCTTCACAGCTTTAAATCCAAAAAAGATGTGTAAACTGTCTCAATCAGATCTAACCAGCTAAAAAAAGGTTTAACTAAAATAACACAGCCAGCACAAACAGTCCAGGCTGAACACAGACCAGAACCAGCACTTTGAGTGTTACCGTGTTGGAAGTTAGCATGTTGTTAGCATCTGGAGCGGATGGTCCGTCGAGCTCATCGGACGGCGTGGATCCGTCGCGGCCGCGGAGGCACGTCCCATGGGACCGACGCGTCGCCCGCACGACTTGGCTCCCGTCCTCCTTCTCCCACTGGGACGGTCTCACCGCCGGGCCCGGTGGACCGTGAAGAGGCCGCGTTAGCGAGATGCTAAGCTAGCCACAGCATGCAAGACGGTGTCACTAAAATAATGAAAAAAAAAAAAGCTCTAACACACAGACAGTTGTACTCTAACATTGTTTCACAAAATGATTTATGTAGAATATTTTGTTTACCGGCCAAAAGCACGATCTTCTGAGCAGATCCAAGCAGAGATGGGGCGGTGTGAGTTTCTCCGATGAAATAAATCCTTCACGTTTTCTTTTTTTTTGATTAAGTGAAACCTGCGCGTTGCCCAAACGTCTACCCGACTGGAACACCCACTGACACAACACGAAGTAACCATTGCAATTAATTAGAAATTAACAAAAAAAACAACGTGAAAAATGGACATCCAGTAGAACGCGCTCCAACTGCTGCTTAGCCTACCTGTGGGAGGGTCAAAAAGGACAACCCACAGATGTGACGTCACATGGGAACTATGTATAACTGACTTAAAGAACAGAGAAGTGATAACTCCTGTCAATGAGCCCACAGAATGGGTGAACAGTCTTGTTGTTACACAGAAGAAAAACGGTACACTAAGGGTGTGTTTGGACCCTTGTGACCTTAATCGAGCAATCAAACGTCAGCATTACTCCATTCCTACACATGAGGATGTCCGCAGCAGGCTTGCTGGAAAATCTGTCTTCACCATTCTAGATGAAAAATATGGATATTGGCAGATTAAATTAGATGATTCATCCTCAAAACTATGCACCTTCAACACACCATGGGGAAGATATCGCTTCCTCCGACTTCCATTTGGAATTAAATCTGCAAGTGAAGTGTTTCAGCAAAAGAACTGCGAAACATTTGGGGACATTCCTGGCGTGTTCATCATAGCTGATGGCATGATCATTGCAGCGGAAACAGAGCACAAACATGATGAGATCATACAGAAAGTCATGGAGAGAGCAAAAGCAGCAAATGTGAAATTTAATAAGGACAAGATCCAGTTCAAAGTGAACACTGTAAAATATATGGGGCACGTCATCACAGCAGCAGGCCAGAAAGCCGATGACACAAAGATCAAAGCCATAGTGGACATGCCCACCCCAGAGGACAAACAAAGTCTTCAACGCTTACTAGGGATGACAAAGTTCTTAGCACAGTACATATCAAATGAGGCGTCACTTACTGCACCCCTAAGACAACTACTCAAAAAGGACACTGTGTGGCAGTGGCAACCACACCACAGTGAGGCGCTACAGACACTCAAAGCTGCCCTCACACAAGCACCAGTTCTGAGATTCTACGACCTCAAAAAGCCGCTAATACTGCAAGCAGACTCTTCAAAAGATGGACTGGGAGCGTGTCTGCTACAAGAAGGTCACCCTGTATGCTACGCATCACGAGCACTCACAGACACTGAAAAGAGATACGCACAAATAGAAAAAGAGTTGCTTGCCATTGTGTTTGCCACCAAAAGATTTCACCAATAGGGAGACCAGTGACGGTCCAGTCTGATCATAAACCTCTTGAAGTGATCATACGTAAACCACTTTGCAAAGCACCAGCAAGGTTGCAAGGAATGCTCCTCCAGCTACAGAGGTATGATCTCACTGTTACATATACACCTGGTAAACACATGTACATTGATGAAGCTCTTGCACAAGCCATAACAATCAACAACACCAACCATGTTGATGACAATCTCTGTGAGGAGAGAGTTGTGTATGCCATAGAAACCACAGATGCCTTAAGTGAGGACACACTCAACCAGCTAAAAAAGGCAACTGCAGCAGACAGTGTGTTACAAGCTGTATGTGAAAAACACATGAACGGCTGGCCTACACAAATGAAAAGCTTGGATAGATCCCTCCACAGCTCCTGGCCAATGCGACATAATATCAGCATACACAAAGACATTGTTATGGTCGGGGACAAAATTGTGATACCGCAAAACTTCAGGAAGGTAATCTTAGAAAAGTTGCATCTTGCACATCAAGGAGTACAGCGCACTAAAGCCAAAGCACGCAAAGTACTGTACTGGCCTGGAATGGCACGCGATATACAAACCATGGTTGAGAAATGTGCACAGTGCCAACAAATGCAACCAAGACACCAAGTGGAACCACTCATCCCACATGTAGTCCCAGAGCTACCATGGATGAAACTTGGGACCGACATTTTTGAGCTGAATGGCCAGTCATACCTGTTGTTAGTGGACTACCTGAGTAAATACCCTGAAGTGCTGAATCTACCAGACAAAACAGCATGGACAGTGATACAAAAGATGAAGTCTGTCTTTGCGCAACATGGGATTCCCAAGGAGATAGTGAGTGATCATGTTCCTTTTGCCAGCTATGAGATTAAATCATTTGCAGCTTCGTGGGAAATAAAGCTCACTTTCTCCAGTCCAGGTTTTCCCTCCTCAAATGGAATGGCAGAGCGAGCTATAAAGACTGTTAAACATGCTCTAAAGAAAGCAATGCATACTGGCACAGACCCACATCTAGTGCTACTGTCCCTGAGAAATACACCTGTCACAGGACTGAACATGTCGCCTGCTCAAATGCTGATGGGAAGAGTCCTGCGCAGCACACTGCCATGTTCTAGTGCTGTGCTCAAACAATCTACCCCACACAACATTCCCACCAAAATAATAATAATAATAATAATAATAATAATAATGAATTCAATTTATAACACACTTGTCATTAATGAAAATCTCAAAGTGCTACAAAGTGCAACAGAATTAAATGTCAATAAAACAAGTAATAAAACAAGTAAAATCAATAACAGTATCAACTAAGATCAAAGATAGAATCATGAGGAGGCAGAGTATGCTTGGTTAAAAAGAAAGGTCTTCAAGCCGCTCTTAAAGTCAACCAGTGACTGTGGAGCTCTTAGGCAGTCAGGAAGAGAGTTCCACAGGCGGGGGGCAGCCACACTGAAAGCCCGGTCTCCCATGGTCCTTAATTTGGTTCTCGGAATGTGAAGTAGATGACTGTTCTGTGACCGTAGAGACCGGGTGGATGAGTACAGACAGTATGGTGCAAGAATGTCCTTTAGATAATCTGGTGAAGTTTTGTGTAAGCATTGGTGTGTAATGAGAGCAGTTTTGTATTGAATTCTGTAGGCAACAGGAAGCCAATGAAGGTTATGGAGAATGGGTGTAATATGTTCAAATTTACGAACTCTCAACAAAATCCTTGCTGCACTGTTTTGAATATATTGAAGCTTCTGAAGAGACATGCAGACCCGCCAGAAACAACACTTTGATGAGCGTGCAAAGTCACTACCAGTGTTACACCCAGGTAACACAGTGCACATGCAGACACAGCGTGGCTGGGAGCCAGCAGTTGTTATCCACCAGAGAGAGGGGCCACGTTCCTACACTGTTCAAACCCCAGCAGGAAAGATGCTCAGGAGAAATAGGAGACATCTGAGGAAGATTCACCCAAGTTTGTTTAGAAACACTTCTCCTGATGAACAATCTGACTTGGAAGAACTATCCACTGAGGAACCACCAGGGGAAGCAAACACTTCTCCTCCTGCAGCTGTGAACATTGTACCTACATGTTAAACACGCAGTGGTAGGGCAGTCAGGCGCCCCTCCAGGTACAGGGATGATTGAAGGGACATTTCAGTTACAGTTCATTATGCATCTGGTTGTTGGTTTGTTTGTTTAAAAAAATATATATAAGAAAAGGTGAATGTACTGTTTTATGTATTTTCAATGTATCCAGTCTGTTTATATATGAAGCTACCGAAATACAGAATACTAAAGGAAAGGAATGTTTATCAAAAGCAAGTTTGTAAATGTTTTGCATGTTCATACAAAAGAAAGACTGTTTGATGTTCATACACAAAAGATATGGGTCAAGAAAATATTTGTATTCTGGAAAAGAGGGATATGGTGTATTGTAGTGAAAGCAATACATGATGTTAAGACTGTGAACACTAGGGGTGCAACGGTGCATTTAGGTGGTGGTATGTTCCAGGCTATGAAGAGGAATAAACACGTTGTTGGACCCGAACTGCGTTGTCTCAGCCTTACCCTTATAATATAAGCTGCATGACTATAACCCACAGCCATACCAGATTAATAGAAAGCATAAAGCAACAACAGGGAAGAGGCCTGTCTGATGCTCAAGGGAAGGTTGTTCCACAGTTTAGGAGCTGCCACAGCAAAAGCACGGTCTCCTCTGAGCTTGCGTTTTGTCTTTGGGACACTCAGGAGCAGCTGATCACATGACCTGAGGGATCGAGAGGGTGTGTAAAGCCTCCGGCAGAGCTCAGCGTACTGCCTGTACGCCACTCTACGCGCGCATTCTGTGCGCACGCGTTCGCTGGCACAGCTCTGCTTTCGTTCTCGCGTTAAATGCTCGCGTTTTCGCTCCAAATTCTTGTTGTAATTTGAGCAGCTGCGTGCAGAGCGTCTACCTACGGGACAAACTGAGGTCGCTGATTGGTCATTTGCTGACACGCCTACTCAATTGATTGACAGGTCGAGTGGGAGACAAAAAATGAATGCATGAGCTGGCTCGGCTGCAGCCGCTGCGGTGTTTCTAAACTTTATATGTTAATAAAAAGTTCTAAAAAATAAAAATAAAAACAGGGAGCCTTGGTCCTGCAGCCCACCAGGAAATATTTAGAACGTCGCGCAGCCAGGTAGGACATGAGTCGTGACAAATTCATTCATTTCAGTCATGGAGTTAGCGGAGGAGGAAGCGATTACTTGACTTTTGGCAAAAAAACAAAACAAAAGTCCTGAGCAGCGATGAAGAAGGGGAATTTTATTCATTTGTGTAACATACAAAACAGTCCGGCGCTGGGCAATTTATGGTGAGACAACGCGCATCGCGTACGCGGTCGTAAAATTTGAGCTTTGCGCGTTCGTGCCCTGCGGGGCTACGCTTGTGCCTCTGCATACATACGGCGTAGTGTGGCGTACTGCCTGTATGCTGAGCTCTGCCGGGGGCTTAAGGCTGCAGCAACTCAGACAGATAGGACGGGGCAAGACCATTAGATCTTTTATTGTACCGTTCGGCATTCGTTTAGTGTGTGTTTTAGTTTGTATCTTAAATCCTTGCCGTTATTTTTTTGCACTTCATATTTTTGATATTGTTGGATGTAACTAGGACCCCGTGTACACAATTTCAATCCACCTCTGCATGTGATACAAATGACAATAAAGAACCTTGAATCCTTGAAAAGTTTGATTGATTTCTAGGTAAACTGAGTTTTGTCCGCCTCAACATCAACATGTATCCATCACCAAAAATGACTCTTTAACCAGACAACACAATTTTTTCAACAACAAATGCAAAAGTTTTGTAGGTTTGGGATTATTCTAAGATATACTGTAGTGTGTATAAGTTTGTACTAGAAAATAAAGTATTAACCCCCAATATGAACATATGTGTGTATTGTTATGTCATGTTTTTGGTCTGTGGGAGGAAACTGGAGTATCTGGAGAAAACCCACGCATGCACGGAGAAAACATGCAAATTCCCCCAGAGTGGCCCCTGGCTGGGATTTGATCTGTTGACCTTCTCGCTGAGAGGTGGCAACTCTACCAACTGTGCCGCCACCCTCTTTTTACAAATTAGAGGTATGAAAAGAGATGTGAATGTTTTTGTAAAGTGCCCTGAGACGACTTCTGTGCCTTGGCGCTATATACATAAACAGAATTTAATTTAATTTAACCAGTGGCGGCCTGTGAAATGTCCCCCAGGGGGTGCTATTTCTCCAAATTAAAAAAAATGTCCCAAGTTCAAATAGTTTTTTTTAATCAAATGCAGATTAATACAAGGTCAACAGAACAATTAAATGCTCAGGATGAGAAGAGCCAATTTGACTCACTAAAACAACAAAGAACAAACAAAAAATTATAAATAAATAAATTATATATAAATTATAGAAAGGAAAATAAGTGAGATTAAAACATTTCTGCATTTCTACTTGCAAGAGGCTTTGTTTTCATTCTCCAGATCAATACAGTGTTAAGAAATAGTAAAACACAAGTGACATTTAGTATATAAAATTATTAATGTTTGATCATTATTTATAAGCAAATTAAAATAAATGTAGCCATCAGAGTCCAATACTGTACAATAACCTGTGCTGGCAACCGAACTCCACAAACAAACAAAGAAAAAAACAAACTCACAGTTGCCACTTTTAGAATAAACAGTCAGCTGAAGGCTTTTTCACAAACAGCCATCTAAAATTTGAGAGGCATATCAGTCAGAAATGCAAATAGACAATAGATAAAGGGTTTCAATGATTTAAAACTTACCTGAGCAAGCCTGCTTGAGTCACTGACCGCACGGCTAATTTTCCAGACAAAAAAAATAAAAAATTAAATAAATAAATAAACGGCCGGAAACATGCGATCGGTAGGTAGAGCTCACGTTGGACTGTTCAGGGCGGTGAAAACTGCGCCCAGCATCTTCCCATTGTTTTGTAACGTTGTGGAATAACTGCGCATGCGCCATTTATAACGAGAGTCTATGGAAAAGATCCCTGAGCCCTCAAAACAGGAAATACCAGAAAACGTTTTTTGAAACAAACAATATAACTCATCATTACTCATAAACTATTTATGCTACACAACTTAAAACATATATGCATATATTTTTAAATATTTTTATTTTATTATTTTATTTTTATTTTGAAAAAAAATTAAGTCTTCAATGTAAAATGGTCCAGAAGTGGGGCGGCGCCCTAGCGCCCCTATTGGTCGGCCGCCCCTGAATTGAAGGCCAACTTTAAAATGAATGACAAAGGTTGAGTTGCATCATCAAGCTGCTTGTTATTCTGGGTTTGCATCAATGATTTAATTTATTTTGATGGGCTCACATGAGTTCAAAACTGCTAAAAAGGAAGAAAGATGGTAGACCATGAAACATAGCTGCTCCCCTCCACCCTGCCTCTTTGTACCAGCTTTGGGATTAGCCACAGGATACCACAGATAATAATAACCACTCCTGTAAAAATGAATATTACCTGTCATCAAATCCCCTGCTGCGCGATTTAATTTCCCCACCCTTAAACATAAAGGTGGAAAACAAAACTCCCGGACCTGTCAAAGAGCCTGTAAGTGGTGTTAAGTCTTGTCAAATGAACAAAAAGGAGGGAAATATTTTTCACAAAGTCCATGGAGGCGATAATATTTCAGGTGACATTCTTCCCTGGTACACCTGAGACAGGTGACTTTTACGTTGAGAGGATTATCTGTTTTGGCGTTTGAAGAGGTTCCCATTGTTGAGGCCAGGAATATGAATAACCAGAGCTGGCATCACCGACAGGGAGGGAGATGATGGCATCGAGGTGACCTAAAGAGCAGCTCGTTGGACGGTGCAGCTTCTCCGAGGCCTTAAAACTGAAACATTGTGTTTTACGAATAAGGTTATTAAATATGGCTTAATAATTCAAACCATAACAGGATCGGTTTAATTAGAGTGGGAGCATAAAAGATTCAAGGTGCCTCTTAAGTGTGGCACATCAGGTGCCACTTATAATGATGACAGATGGCTGTTTGTTGGGTTGGGTGTCAGCCACGAAAGGCTTTGTCATATTCACACTTCCCCTTGTTAGGCCGTGGATCAGGTTTTTCCTCTCAGAGCGCTTACACGGTTTCTCTTTTTCGTACACCAACTGTGACTGCGATGAATTATTGAGGCACAGAAAACTGATGAAGCAGCAGCCGAAACCCATCAGTTGTTTTTGTGGCGTGTTTTTCAATTAAATCAGCTTTCCTCGAAGCAGTTCACGAGTCGTGTTGTTAAAAAATAATAATAATAATAATAATAATCTTTGCATGACAAAATCATTAGCTTGAATTTCAGACATCGGAAGAGGGAAGAAGTGCATATCCTTAGATTAATTTTACACAAACAAATCTATAATCCTAATTTATTGTCCTCAAAATCTATCCAGCCTCTGTTGGAAATTTAGGCATTAAAAAAAAATCTAAAGTTCATCATTGCTTGGAGGAATGTGTTGCCGGCGGCATTTCATCCCAGAATTTTAAACCAATACGATAATACGTTCAGAAAAGATGGAGGTATTGTTTATTTTATTTTTAATTTTAACCTTTATTTATACATTGTTCATGAAAGACGTGTTTTGAGAGCAGATGGTAGGGGTTAAGGGCCCAGAGTGGGGCAAATGAGGGTGGAGCCTGGTGTGTTTCACCTTTTCCAGTCACAGTTTGATGCTGTCAGTCTGGGGAGTCAAACCGATCACAGGGCCACCTTCTCTACCGGTGGTTGTTTTTGTGGAAACAATGTGCATATCTAAAGAAGACATGCATGGTAGATTTTTCCACCTGGATTATTGAGCATGCATCAGGATAAACCATGAATAATATTTACTCAGTGTTTATTAGCTAGCAGAGTTGTAGCTGTTTTTGTGTTTTCTGTTGGCCTTGAATAGTTTCAAAAATCTATCAGTTATAGATGTACATCCAAAATTACTTTGAGAGCTTCACTAAAATCCATGAAGTGGTTTATGAGATATTTTGCTAACAGACAAACACAGATGGCTTCAAAAGTTAATGGCAAGTTTTGATCTTGTGCCATTTCTTTGTGCTTGCTAAGGTCCCTTAGCTGTGTTGGCCATCTTTAATTAGTTTGACTCCAAAAGTTATTGACATTCAATTGTTTCTTGTTAAGCATTTCGTTAAACCCTATCCTCTAGTTCATGAAATATTTTGCTGACACTACAGATAAACAAACACACACAGGCATGGGCAAACCAGTTATCAACATTTTACCTTTGGCAGTAGGTGATAAAAAATATCTGGCTGTTTTTCTTTATTAATAATAAAATGTATGGACCTGAAAACAAGAAAATGGTCACAGAATTCTTTCTTTTTTTTCAGAGGAAAAGTTTACAATGTTTGAATGAGCACACACACACACACACACACACACACACACACCTCATGTCTTCATCTGTTCAGCGTTCTCTACATTTCCTGTCTCTAATTGCTTAATAATTTCAAAACACTTAAGTTGACTCATTAGCTGCACACGAAGACTTAAAGAGGGGAAACACCTGCTCAGTTACTTAATGCAGCCTAAAAGACTCCTGTACCAAATGAAATGCAATAAAAAACAAAGAACGCACTTAGTTCTCAAAACGTACAAGTCACAGTTAATCATGCAAATGTTAAAAGGTAAATATTAGTCCTTTAGTGTTTGTTAATCTGGCTGCAGAAACTCTAGGAACAGCTTTCTGAAACTGAATCTGATGTTTACATTCTTTGGCTTTTGACTGGAAAAAGACATTTTGTGAGGCCTTGGTAAAACAAAAATGAAAGTAAACAATTAAAATAAACCATTTGGATTGTGTTAATGTTTTTTGTGAGTACAGAAAAGTGAGGGCGCAACAACCAATCTGATGTTAACCTTGCCAAACAGACAAATAACCAGTTCTTCTATGGGTCTGTTGTGCAAAACTGCAAAAAATAAAAATAAATAAAAAATAAATAAAAAAATAAAATAACGCTTTCAGACACAGGTTTTAAACCTCTACAAAAATTACTCTATTTAAAGAAGTATTATTGAGAAGTCTCATTAAGACATTGCTTTACCAAAGAAAATAACCTCATTTTGTATTTTTCCAAGCAGAAGAAAACCTGAAAGTTATGCACCATAACTCAAGTTCCCTGAAGGAAGGGAACGAGGTGCAACATATGCTATGGGAATTGCGCCCCCGTGTGATAACCTAAAGGAATACATTCACGCCTTTACGGCAGGGGCGTCAGCATTGCGCCAGAGGCCCCACCCTCTGGGTACTTAAGCCGCTGACGCCCATCCAACTTTCTCCAAAATGCACTTCACCGAGCTTTCAGCATTGAAAAGGGCCAGATATGTTGCACCTCGTTCCCTTCCTTCAGGGAACATGAGTTATGGTGCATAACTTTCAGTTCCCTTTCAGTCATGTCTCTCGGTGCAACATATGCTATGGGAACGTAATTCATTCACGCCCTTGAAATGCTCAGTAAAATGCATGCTAGTGTGAACGTCTGCCCTTGTTCAGCAGGCATCTCAAGGCTACTTTCTACTTTGTGTTAGAAAGGACAGCCTGAGTGACATCACATGCAGTAACATCCAAACTGTAATGCTTTGCAAAATGGTAAATGGAGCTTATTTATATAGCGCTTTCCAGCTCCCTGTGAGGAGCCCCAAAGCGCTTTACAATACCAACCATCCACCCATTCATTCAGACATTCATACACCGGTAGTGGTAGCCTGCCTTGCAAGGCGCCATCCAGACCTACCGGGAGCAATTGGGGGTTAAGTGTCTTGCCCAGGGACACAACGACACATGGTGGGCGGATGCGGGATTCGAACCTCCAACCTTCTGATTGGGGTCGACTGCCATTACCACTGTGCCACGGCCGCCCCAAAAAGTGTAATTGAGTTCCAGTTTGCCGTAGCACAAATGTCTGCAACTGGTACACCCTTGAACAGTGACCACGAGGTGGCCAAGCCCCGAGTAGAGTGAGCGTGCACTCCAGAGGGTACCTGTTGACCTTTGCTACTGTACGCCCTTTTTATGGCCTCAGTCACCCAGTGTGAGAGGTGCTGCTTTGATAGGGCCTTTCCGGTAGCAGGTGCTGCAAAGCACACAAACAGTTGAGTTGTTTTTCTCCATTCGGCTGTTCTCTGCATGTAAGTGCTTAAAGCTCTCACGGGGCAGAGAGCCTTCAGCCTTTCCTGTTCCTGAGTGAGGATAGGAGCAGGTGGAAAAGAGAAGAGATCAAAGTCCAGACTTCTGGGGTTTAAAGTCAAGACCTTGGGGATATATGCGGGATTAGGCCTTAAGGTGACCTTTGACTCGTCAGGGGTGAATCTGGTACACATTGGATGTACAGACAAGGCATGGAGGTCACCCACGCGTTTCTCCGAGCAAATGGCCAGGAGTAGAGCGGTTTTATAAGATAATAAATCTATCTTAATCTCGCTCAGTGGCTCGAATGGGGGATCACAGAGAGCCCCCAAGACCAGACTAAGATCCCATCCAGGGGTCAGGATCCTGCTGGGGGGTCTCTTTCTTAGCACACCCTTCATAAATCTTATTATGAGTGGATACGCGCCAGGCGTCCTGTTTCCCCAGCCTTCGTGACAGGCTGAAATTGCTGATAGAAACACCTTAATTGTTGAGAAAGAACGACCTTTTTCCAGTAAGTCCTGAAGAAAAGTCAGGAGCTGAGCCAGGTCACATGAATAAGAAATAATATTTCTTTCTGTGCACCAAGCTTCGAAAATACGCAATTTCTGTGCGTAAATAGACTGTGTTAACATAGCTCGGGCATTCTGTATGGTATTTACCACATTTTCTGGCAGGCCTGATGCCACCAGCTTGTTACTTTCTGCCACCAAGCTGAAATTTTCCACAGCTCCCAGCCTAAGTGGTGAGACTGCTCCTTCTTGTGACGTGGTGTGTCCCTGAAGAGGAGCAGTTGGTGGAACCAGTTCTCCTCCAAGGGCCCTGGATTCTGTGATCCCCTGAGGATCAACCACATTAGGGAGAGGGCCTTTTTGCAGATGTGCTGCCATACTACTCTGATCGAGAGTGTTTGAGGGCAGAGACAATCTGTTGTCATTATTAGACAAAAGTGGAACAGAATGTCTGTTTTTCCTCTTTTTGTTGGGGTTCATGGGACTGAGGAGCTGCGAGTTTTGTAAGCAAGCAGACCTCCTGACCCCAACCCGTTTCCTGGTTGGGTATGGTTTACTGGTCTCCGGCTTTAGCAGAGCGCTGGAGCCAGACAAACCGCCCGGGGTCTGTGTTTCACCCGGTGGGGGGACATCGTTTAAGAGCAGAACTGAGTCAGCACAGTGAGTACGGTCACGTGCTGCAGGATCACTGCTTGAACATTGCATGTCGCCCATCAATGATAAGGGGACAGCTACAGCGTGAGAACGTGGAGATGGTCCTTTGTGCTTGGCAGACTTTAAATTGGTTGGTGACAGAGAGCTTAGTTCTCTTCGATTAAAAGGAAAAGGAATCTGATTCAGCCCCGGTTTGTTTACGCACACAGCAGTTTGATCACAACCGCCTTTGTGAACGTGTGAAGCTGGTGGTAGCCTGTGGGCTTCTGCCGTGGCCACCCCGTCCCTTACTGGGAGCCGTTGAATAGGTGTCCAGGAAGGTGGGTTGTCAGATTCTGTTGGCGCGCTTCCCTGTGAAGCAAACATGAGGGGAACCACCATATTGTGTCTTTAAACACATACGGTGCCACCCAGATGTAAAGGATTTTAGCAGGGGTCAGTATTAAGCTGACGTCTTTATCCTTAATTAATTTACTTATTCAGATTGAATAGTAATTTCACGGATTCTTTTCTTTTTCAGTTTACCCAATATTTCTGTGATCTTTATGATGGATAAATAAATAAAGCCATAGAGTGACAATTAGGGGTGTAACGGTACGCTAAAATCACATTTCGGTTCGGTTCAACTACAAGGAGGGCTCGGTTCGGTTTATTTTTGGTTTATTTTCGGTACAAAAAAAAAAGGACAAAATAAAGACTTACAAAATGTTTCTTTTGAAAATATGCCAAAAATACGTTTGTACTGTACAGTATTGTACCGGTAGTAATAAATAAAAGTGACCCATTTGGATGATATTTTAAATAAACAGCACTCTACAATAAAACTATTTTAACAATAATAAAAAATCTTAATAAATACAATAACAGTCAGAACAATAAGCAGCAACAGACTGTTTACAATCTAACTAATCAAGTTTTTGTCCAGTAGCATCAGTGTGGCTGTATTTGTCCTCATTACTGTACTCACAACTTCTTCTTGGTGGGACAGGTGCTGGAAAAGTTCAGAGTTCAGTTCAGTCATCACACACTTCTTAGCTGCAGGTGATCTCTGGTGGATGTCTGTCCCAGACTGGAAATAAAACACAATTTAAAAAAAAAAGTTAATAAGATTATGATTTTGAATAAAAAAGATTATTTAGATAATTTTGATTTGATTTGATGTTTATTCATTCATTTTAAAAGAACAATACAAAACAGTTTCATCAGATACAAGAATACAAGTAGGATAAAATGAAATGAGCAGAAAGAAGATGAAATCTTATTATATCTGCCCCTTATTTCACAGTTTGTTCAAACAATGATAACCTTCAAACTACATCACAAAATGAATAACTACTTAATTTTTCTAACTGTAATACACAAACACACTAAGCTACATCATATATAGTTTTTGAGCAAGTCCTTTTTGACCTTTTTCTTAAATGTATACATTGATTTTGCATTTTTCACATCACTCTCCAGAACATTCCACAGATAATAATAATAAAAGAATACCTCTTTTTGAACGGTTGAATCTCTCACTCATCATCAGGGCAGGGCTTTGCTCCAGGGCTTGTTGACATCAGTTTTTGTTTTTTCATAAAGTTCTGAACTTTTTGAGTGATGGGGGTTCGTAGTGAGGATCAATAACTTTAAAGCCTGCGCATAATAACAACACTCAGACTTCGACTCAGATATTTAAAAACTCACAGTTTGTGTTATTGCTCTGGACTGATATGATTTACCTGACAAAAGTAGTTTAAATGCAGGCGTGCAGCTGTTGTTAGCGGCAAGCTGCTCGTTCTTCACTGCGGTGTTCACATTCCGATGACGTCGTTTCAAGCGCGTTCACGTGAGACGTGCCAAGAGAGAGAGAGCCAGTCTCTTCATGAAACAACAGTCCACACACACAGCGCTGAATGTGCGCGCCGCTCGTCTTTTAACAAGAAACAGTCCCAAACAGGAGACCGCAGTGAGAAGCTAACGGCTAAAGGCAGCGCGAGCTGCGCGTGCTTCGCGATAATAGCTCCGTGCGGAAACGCGGCCAGGAAATTTTGTTCCGCGGTGCATATATTAACGTTCAATGAGTGGAAAAAATAACCGAAACGGTACGTAGGTGGACCGAACCGAACGTGACGTACCGAAACGGTTCGGTAAACCCATTACAATCGTTACATGCCTAGTGACAATGGACACGTTAACTTAGTTGGTATGCCAAAGACACTACCATTTATTTAGAATAAATCAACTAAATTAACACCATTACACTTGATTGACATGATTTCACTTTCTTGCAATTTAATACGTCAGCACATTTAAATTGTAACACAACAGACATAAATACAGGATGTTAACATATTTAGTCTGAGGCTCTATGACTTAATTAGTTTCCAGCTTAGAATTGAGGGAAAAGGAAATAGGAGGAAAGATGGAGAGATGGTTTAAAGGAAATTGTCTTGAGCATGTTACCAGAAGTGACACTTCCTATCAGACTTCTGCTAAAATCCAGGTACGTTTGTAAACAGCTCTTTACCTTCGACGACGAGTCTGATAAAGAGATGACACCAGCCTTTCAGATGCACAGAGTCCTTCAGGTCCAGCACGTCCGAGCTGGTTCTAGTTTACGTTTTCAACGTCTCCTGGTTTCGCGTTGGTCATCAGAAAATGCATCAGCTCCTGGCCTCTGACTTCAAGGTAACTATTCCAGGAAGGAATAACAAAGTTTTGAGCTTACGCTCGTTCGAAGTAGACTCATAACAGCATGCTATTAGTCCTTAACTGGATGACGTGTCCTTAGCGTGTGACTGAGTTCATCCAGCTACTTTGGGACGACCTCACATCTTGAAGTTCCCAGCAGACTCCGAACTCCCTGTTTCCTTCAAAACTCTGACGCGTTCAGCTTAGCTTAGAACCTTGCCCATTATTGTCATGCCCACTACATCTGGGGTGCGGACGGGTCACGGGTTTGTGTATTGTCCGCCCCGTGGTTCACAACGGAGCGGGACTGGAGCACGGGACCTCCCTCACCTGTCTCTGTGAGGAGTGCGGGGCCTGCTTGCAGGCGCCTCTGTACCTGTCTGTTACAGACAGAACAGAGGCATCCTGCTGGGGCTTATTGACTAGGCTAACACCCCGTGAGCCGTGAGGGAGGGGGGGAGATGGCCCCCTCCTTTTATGTTGGCTGGTAGGCCAGAGGGACCCGTTCTGCTGAAGTTATCTTGTGGTTGTTATTGTTTGTTTGTTTTTTGAGTCAATAAAACAGAGAGGGGCTGTTTTTTTAGCTTTATTTGTGCTTATGTGTAACGACATATTTGACTTTATGTCATTCATAGCAGGAAAAACATGATTTGTGCATGCAACAGAGTTACCAGCTTTTTGTACCGTGTTACAAATAAAGTCTGGACATGAAAAGGTAATTCCCCGTACCACGTGGGCGGGTGATCATGTAAAATCAAGACGTGGACCTGGTTGATCAGGCACGCTTTTGTCTGGTGTCCCGGTTCGCAGAGGAGGCCCTGTGTCTGACCGCCTGGCGGGGGACAAACCTGTTTTTGCTCCATGCATGTTCGGTTCGAGGTGGGCCTGGCGGTTGACTTTGCCGGTGCTTGGCCTCGTACGTCGGTCGCTTTTGCGATAGGGCACGTGTTGCTGAGCGGTTTCGAGGCTGCGCAGATCTGCCCCCAGCTGACTCCCTGGGGGGGCGAAGGTTCTCCTGGGAATGCCCACCCAGAGAGCTTCAGCCTGTTTGCACCTCTGGTCCAGCTTGGTCTGAATTCGATCCAGAGCTTTCCCAAACAATCCCGTCGGTTCTATCGAGTGGTGGAGAAAAGGCACCTTTTGTCCCTCCGGGAGGTCGGTTAGGGTCATCCACAGATGGGTATCGCGATGACCATCTCAGCCATGCCTCTGCCTTGAGCAACAGCAGCTGTTCCCATCATGCGGAGCACAAAGTCTGTTGCCCTGCGGGCTTCATCCATCAAGTCAGTGGCAGCTTGTTTGTCCGTCGTTACCTGGAGCTCCTGCAGTTTTTCAGCCAGGTAAGCTTGCATCAACGCAGACGCATTCATCGCGCGCACTGCGAGTCCCTGAGCTCTGTAGCATTTCTCGAGCAGAGAAGCTGAAGCTCGACAAGCTTTGCTAGGGAGAGTTGGTTTTGTCCTGGATGACTTGGGAGCCAGGTGAGACGCCAGCGTGTCCTCAATTTGAGGCACGTTGGCTATTCCCACTTCATCCATCCCGTCCACATCGAGAAACTGCGAGAGTGGCAACAGCATGGGAGCTCTGGGCTGAGCCCAGGTGCGAGTCAGCTCTGTGAGGAAGTCCGGGAACACGGGCATCCTTTGCCTCATGGCGGCCTGCTGCTTTGAGTAAAAATAGTTTCCTGCCAGCCTCGTGACTTGTTGACGAGGCGGAGGTTCTGGCCATGGGATCTGTAGCGCATCCGTTGCTCTGTGACACAAGTCGAACAGAGCAAGGATAGAAAAGTCAGTCTCTGGGAGCACAGGTACCGGGGTCTGGGAGAGGTCTTCTCCCTGTTCCTTGTATTCGACGTCTGCGTCCTCCGCGGAAAATTCGCCTGAGGCTGAAATCGAGATCTCGTCCTCGTTCATCATGCCTCGAGTGTCGAACTCGACTGTTAAGTCCACCATGGGAGCCAGCACATCAGGGCTGTCGCTCCATTCGACTCGTGTGCTGTCATCCAGAGCCATGTTCTCGAGCTCCGGCATGGAAGTGAGGGGCTCAGTGGTGTCCGGATCCGCTGGCGCCGTAGCGGCGCCCATGGCCTTGGCGACGAAGCCCGCACGGTGCCTCCTCACCACCTCCAGCATCTGGTTGCAGTATGGGCAAGAGTCGGGCACATCCAACGCCATTTTTGCGTGTAACATCCCCAAGCAGACGGGACAGGCCTCGTGGGTGTCCGTCGCTGAGAGGGAGAAACCGCACCCGCTGGAGCAGGCGCGTGAGGTTGGACTCGCCATCCTGCTGGTTTTCCTTGGAAGTCTTGTCTTTCGCTTTCCTTTCTCCGGAGACATGTCCAAAATAAGGCGAGTGAGTCCTTCCAAAACCCTTTTCCTTTTATTTTGAGACGTCTCCTTCGTCGCGTCGCTGGTTAGCCCGCTACGAGTTAGCAGGGGTAGCGGTTGTTCACGCAGTTAGCGCCGTCGAGCGAAGCAGTCTGCGGAGAGAGGAGAAGAAAATACTTCGGGGTTAAGGGAAAATGTGCCGGACTAGCTTTCGCTAGTCCAGTAGTACGCAGGAATAATTCTCCGTACGCTCTGTGTAGGGAGCAAGCTCACCTCTGGTTGAGCGATGAAGCAACAGAGAAGTCCCGCGAAGAGAGGTAGTTCAGGTTTAAGCAAGGTGAAGGGCAATAAGAGAAAGTTGGATGGGCGTCAGCGGCTTAAGTACCCAGAGGGCGGGGCCTCTGGCGCAACGCTGATGTCCCTGCCGTAAAGGCGTGGATGTATTCCTTCAGGTAATCGCGCGGGGCGCAATTCCCATAGCATATGTTCGCCGAGAGACATGACTGAAAGGGAACCTGTAAACTTTATGTGCTGCAAAGGGATTTACTTCAACTTCAAATTAACCTTAACCTTGGGCTGTAAAATATCAGAACAATGGTTCAATGTTTTGGTTAATTTCCTCCGTTGATAAAATGATTAAGTTTATGAACATTGATTGATGATTTCTGCTCTATCGCTCAAGGCGGACGCATTCTTCTCTCCCTCTCCTGTTCTCTTCTTCATTTTGCTCTCTCTGTGTGTCTTGGAGCTCCTGGTACACATCTTCCAAACAAAAAAAAATACTTTTATGGATCTGGTGAGCTGGACTTTCAACACAATTGACAAAATCTTTTCAACAAAACAACATGGTCCTGGAGAGCCTTGATACATCAGTAATTCGTGGGGAGTTTGGTAGCTCATGTGTCTTTCAGTCCTGTCTCAGGATGACGCCGAGACATTTAGAGTCAGAGAGTCATCCATCCATCCATCCATCTTCTTCCGCTTATCCGGGGTCGGGTCGCGGGGGTAGCAGCCTAAGTAGGGAGGCCCAGACTTCCCTCTCCCCAGCCACTTGGAGCAGCTCCTCCGGGGGAATCCCAAGGCGTTCCCAGGCCAGCCGAGAAACATAGTCCCTCCAGCGCGTCCTGGGTCTTCCTCTGGGTCTCCTCCCGGTGGGACATGCCCGGAACACCTCACCAGGGAGGCGTCCAGGAGGCATCCTAACCAGATGCCCGAGCCACCTCAACTGGCTCCTCTCGATGTGGAGAAGCAGCGGCTCTACTCCGAGTCCCTCCCGGATGACTGAGCTTCTCACCCTATCTCTAAGGGAGAGTCCAGCCACCCTGCGGAGAAAACTCATTTCAGCCGCTTGTATCCGAGATCTTGTTCTTTCGGTCATAACCCAAAGCTCATGACCATAGATGAGGGTGGGAACGTAGATCGATCGGTAAATTGAGAGCTTTGCCTTTTGACTCAGCTCTCTCTTCACCACGACAGACCGGTACAGCGCCCGCTTCACTGCGGACGCTGCACCTATCCGCCTATCGATCTCACGCTCCAGTTTTCCCTCATTCGTGAACAAGATCCCGAGATACTTAAACTCCTCCACTTGGGGCAGGACCTCCTCCCCGACCCGGAGAGGGCATGCTACCCTTTTCCGGCTCAAGACCATGGCCTCGGATTTGGAGGAACTGATCCTCATCCCGGCCGCATCGCATTCAGCTGCAAACCGCTCCAGCGAAAGCTGTAGATCACGAGCTGATGAAGCCAATAGGACCACATCATCTGCAAAAAACAGAGAAGCGATTCTAAGGTCACCAAAACGGATCCTCTCAACACCTTGGCTGCGCCTAGAAATTCTGTCCATAAAAGTTATGAACAGAATCGGTGACAAAGGGCAACCTTGGCGGAGTCCAACTCTCACCGGAAACGAGCCTGACTTACTGCCGGCAATGCGGACCAAGCTCTGACACCGGTCGTACAGGGACCTAACAGCCCTTATCAAAGGGCCTGGTACCCCATACTCCCGGAGTACCCCCCACAGAACCCCCCGAGGGACGCGGTCGAATGCCTTCTCCAAGTCCACAAAACACATGTAAACTGGTTGGGCAAACTCCCACGCACCCTCCAGGACCCTGCTGAGGGTGTAGAGCTGGTCCAGTGTTCCACGACCAGGACGAAAACCACACTGCTCCTCCTGAATCCGAGGTTCGACTATCCGACGGACCCTCCTCTCCAGAACCCCTGAATAGACCTTACCAGGGAGGCTTAAGAGTGTGATCCCCCTATAGTTGGAACACACCCTACGGTCCCCCTTTTTAAATAGGGGAACCACCACCCCAGTCTGCCAATCCAAGGGAACTGCCCCAGATGTCCACGCGATATTGCAGAGTCGCGTAAGCCAACACAACCCTACAACATCCAGAGCCCTAAGGAACTCCGGGCGAATCTCATCCACCCCCGGAGCCTTGCCACCGCGGAGCTTTTTAACCACCTCGGCGACCTCAGCACCAGAGATCAGAGAACCCGACCCAAAGTCCCCAGGCTCTGCTTCCTCAGTGGAAGACGTGCCAGTAGGATTGAGGAGGTCTTCGAAGTATTCCGCCCACCGACTCACAACATCCCGAGTTGAGGTCAGCAGCACGCCACCTCCACCATAAATGGTGTTGGTCTCGTACCTCTTTCCCCCCCTGAGACGCCGGATGGTGGACCAGAATCGCCTCGAAGCCGTACGGAAGTCATTCTCCATGGCCTCTCCGAACTCCTCCCACGCCCGAGTTTTTGCCTCAGCAACCACCCGAGCCGCATGCCGCTTGGACTGCCGGTACCTATCAGCTGCTTCCGGGGTCCCACAAGCCAAAAAGGCCCAATAGGACTCCTTCTTCAGCCTGACAGCATCCCTCACTGCCGGTGTCCACCACCGGGTTCGAGGGTTGCCACCTCGACAGGCACCAACAACCTTGCGGCCACAGCTCCGATAAGCTGCCTCGACAATAGAGGCGCGGAACACGGCCCACTCGGACTCCATGTCCCCCGCCTCCCTCGGAACGTGTTCAAAGCTCTCCCGGAGGTGGGAGTTAAAGCTCCGTCTTACGGGAGACTCTGCCAGACGTTCCCAGCAGACCCTCACGATACGTTTGGGTCTGCCAGGTCTGACCGGCATCCTCCCCCACCATCGGAGCCAACTCACCACCAGGTAGTGGTCAGTAGACAGCTCCGCCCCTCTCCTCACCCGAGTGTCCAAGACATGCGGCCGCAGATCAGATGAGACGACAACAAAGTCGATCATCGAACTGCGACCTAGGGTGTCCTGGTGCCAAGAGCACATATGGACACCCTTATGCTTAAACATGGTGTTCGTTATGGACAATCCATGACGAGCACAGAAGTCCAATAACAGAACACCACTCTGGTTCAGATCAGGGGGGCCGTTCCTCCCAACCACACCCCTCCAGGTCTCACTGTCATTGCCCACGTGAGCGTTGAAGTCCCCCAGTAGAACAAGGGAGTCCCCAGGAGGCGCACTCTCCAATACCCCCTCCAAGGACTCCAAAAAGGGTGGGTAGTCTGAGCTGCCGTTTGGTGCATAGGCACAAACAACAGTCAGAGCCCGTCCCCCCACACGTAGGCGAAGGGAGGCTACCCTCTCGTTCACCGGGGTGAACCCCAACGTACAGGCACCAAGATGGGGGGCAACCAGTATGCCCACTCCTGCTCGGCGCCTCTCACCAGGGGCAACTCCAGAGTGGAAGAGTGTCCAACCCCTCTCAAGGAAACTGGTTCCAGAGCCAGAGCCATGCGTTGAGGTGAGTCCGACTATTTCTAGTCGGAACCTCTCAACCTCACACACTAGCTCAGGCTCCTTCCCCACCAGAGAGGTGACATTCCATGTCCCAATGGCCAGCTTCTGTAGCCGAGGATCAGACCGCCAGGGTCCCCGCCCTCGGCCGCCACCCATCTCACATTGCACCCGACCCCTTTGTCAGAGAGTCAGAGAGTCTTTATTGTCATTTGCACCGCATGTGGTACATGAGATGAAAACGAGATTATGTACACGAGGTCCCAGTTACATCCAACAACAAATGAAAGAGAAAAACAGTAATAACATCTAGAACTAACTAAGAAAAGCATCAACTAGTAATACACAGCTAACTAAGAAAAGCATCAACTAGTAATACACAGCAGCACGAACATGAGTTTGTATGAGCAGATGGTCACAGATGAACACAGATGAATACAGCAACAAGAAAACAGATCAGCATCAGTATGATGTGATATTTTGCAGTGTTTATTTTTTATTTTATTTTTATTTATTCATGAGTCTAACAGCCTCAGGGTAGAAGCTGTTCCTCAGTCTAGTGGTTCTACACTTGATGCTCCTCAACCTCCGTCCTGAGGGGAGTGGGGCAAAGAGTGAGTGTGCTGGATGAGTGAGGTCTTTCATGATGCAGGTGGCTCTTTTCCTGCATCTGGAGGTGTAAATGTCTGTGATGGTGGGGAGACTGACTCCAACAGACTTCTGTGCAGCCTTCACCACTCTCTGCAGAGCTTTCCTCTCTTCAACTGTGCAGCCTCCATGCCACACGTTGATGCTGGAGCACAGGATGCTCTCCACTGCACACCTGTAGAAGGAGGTGAGGACTGGGCTGCTCAGACCAGCTCGTCTCAGCCGTCTGAGGAAGTAGAGTCTCTGATGACCTTTCTTGATCAGGCTGGTGGTGTTGTTGCTCCAGCTGAGGTTATCATTCATGTGTACACCCAAGTATTTGTAGCTGGAGACCACTTCCACTGCAGACCCACCTATTTTCAGTGGGGCATGGGTGTGTTTGTTCCTTCTGAAGTCCACAATCATCTCCTTTGTCTTCTTCACATTCATGTGAAGATTGTTCTCTTTGCACCAGCTCTCCAGGTGTTCCACCTCCTGTCTGTAGCTGGACTCATCATTGTTTGTAATGCATCCCACCACCGCTGTATCATCTGCAAACTTAACAATATGACAGCCTGGAAGTGTGGCTGTACAATCATATGTGAGCAGAGTGAACAGAAGGGGGCTCAGCACACATCCCTGAGGAGAGCCAGTGCTGAGGGTTATGGTGGAGGAGGAGAAGTTGTGGATCTTCACGGACTGTGGTCTATCTGTTAAGAAGTCTAGTATCCAGTTACAAATAGAGGGGCTTAGTCCAAGTGTAGATAGTTTGTCTATCAGAGTTTGGGGGATCATGGTGTTGAAGGCAGATGTGAAGTCTGGATAATATAAATGGATTATAGTCTGGATATTATATATTATATATTATAGTCTGGATTATATAACTGGATTCATGATAGCAGGGTTTCTGCTTTTGGCATCGACAGGCCCCTATGTTATCAACTTTTGAAGAAGACATCAGCAACAGTTTCGGGTATGGACTTCGGAGTCTGTGTGAAGGTTTGGTTTGTGCTATGAGTACTCAAAATCAGCTGATTTACAAGGTAAACTGTAAGATGGAAGCGATTTGTGGGAATCGCAGGCTACCTGCGGCTTATAGGGTTTGCCAGCATGTTGGGGTCAACCTTGAAGAAAGCTCATAGCATAGATCAGTGGAATGCCCATAAATCTGGCCATTTTGGATCTGGAAAGTTCCAGCAGGACTCAAGGCTGACAAGAAAAAAAACTGTCTGCCTGAAGAAATTCTACAATTGTGGCTTATCTGAATCTGACTCCCCCGTTTGGCCTTGAAACTGCGGATTTATTTCATGCTGTTGCTGTGTTCATTTGTACTCATCTACTCACACAGACTCATGTTTGTGCAACTGTTTGACGTATTATTTTGCACTATTAAGTGTTTAGCGTAGTTCTTAGTTTATATCTTGGATCCTTAGCACTGTTTCTTTTTACAATTTATATTTTTGTCATTGTTGGATTTAACTGGGACCCTGTGTACACAATTTCGTTCCACCTCATGTACCACGTGATGCGAGTGACAATAAAGAACCTTGAACTTGAACAACCATGGTTTGCCAATTATTTTAACGTTTGTCACCAATCAGGAATTTGTTTTAGATAAATCCAGATGTTCAATTTCTCTATTTTTAAAAGTAAAATTAGCAGCAGTTAGGTGAGCTGTGACTGTAATTTTGCCATTAACACGTTGAAAGAAATTCCTAATTTTTACTTTCTTCAGTGACCATGGATGAAAATGACATGAAGACATCTGAGAAAAACTATTTCTTCTGAACGAGATAAAGAAAAAATGCCTTTTTCAGACAATATGTTCTTTTCCCAGTTTGTCCAATCATGTTGTAGCAATGCAGGGCTGGCCCAAGGCATAAGCGAACTAAGCGGCTGCTTGGGGCCCTGGGGCCACTAGGGGGCCCCCTAAGTAAAAGCACAGGTTTTTAGGAAGTTAGTGAAGTGTTGAGGAAGAAGTAACATAAGCAGGTCAAATGTGTGTAAATGTTGTTTAATATTTTAAGTTCAGATTTTGCAAATTGTTGCATACATATACATAGTTTTAATAACCAATTATTCAACTTAAAAAAAACTTTAAAACCATTTACGTGGTTTCAAGTCTGCCCCTTCATTCAGCCACGCATCACCTACCGTTAATAACTAATTTAAAAAAGCGGGTTTTTTCCAGGTTCTGACCTGTAATGAATTACCGGTACTGTTAATTTGTCGGGTCGGGTGGGTTCAGAAATGATGACTGCAGGCTGGGGCTGGGTCGGATCAGATTTTTTGGGTCCGAATGCAACTCTACACTAGATCGCATGTGTCAAACTCAAGGCCCGTGGGCCAAATCCGTCCTGCCATAACAATTTCTGTGGTTCTCTACACCCTAGAGGGCCACAGAGACATAACTTCAAGATAACATTTATCAGTCCAATCAAATCAGTTTTTATGTTTATTATAATGCCAAATTACTCCCAAGTAGTTTAAAATTGAGGGCGTTGAGATTTGTAGAGTGAGTGAGGTGAAGTTTTTGGGTGTTATCATTGATGACAAACTGACATGGAAACAACACATAAATTATGTAAGAATAAAAATATCTAAATCCATTGCAGTACTGTACAAAGTCAGAGACTTATTAAATGATAAAGCTCTGTAATTGTTGTATAACACAATCATTGTTTCACACTTAATTTATTGTGTTGATGTTTGGGGGAAAGCTTGTAAAACAATTACAAAGCCTATTTTTGTTTTACAGAAAAGAGCTGTAAGAATTATCACTAGAAAACATTACTGTCATCCATCAAGTACATTATTTTATCAACTGAAGTTATTGAAGTTCCATGATTTGGTAGATTATATTTAATCAGTTATGTATATGGCTCAGAATAATGCATTACCTTTAAATATCCAAATACATTTTGTTAAAAGACAAAGTTGTTATAATCTTAAGAGATATATTTGTAAAACCAAAATACAGAACCAGTTTAAAGGGATGGTCTATCTCAATCTAGGGAATTGGATTATGGAATGGTTTGGAGAATGATGTTAAAAATGCCAAGTCAATGTGTACATTTAAGAAAATGATCAAAAATTAATTGTTAAAAAAATATATATATAAAGCAGCGTAATGTGTATTGTATTAGTTAGAAAATTAGAAAGAGTTATTCATTTTGTTCGGTTACTGGAAGATTATCATTGGTTGAACTGATTGTTTGAAAAAAGGGGCAGATTTAATAAGATTTTTTCTTTTTTCTGCTACCTTTCATTTTTACATTTTGTATTCTTATCGTTTATGGGATTGTTTTGTATTGTATTTTAAAATGAATAAATTTTATAAATAAATAAAGGGGTCATCAAATGCAGACAAAGTTATATTTTACCTGTTTGTTAACAGGTAGTTTTATCAATACATTCTGCCATGTCCGGCCTTTTGAGGACATTCATGAGCTTGATGTGACCCAAAATGAAAATGTGTTTGATACCCCTGCACTGGATGATATATACATGTAGAATAATGTAAACAGGGCTGTCAGAGTTGCAATGAGTTTATGTTCGGTGGATGAATGATCTGATCATCTGCAGTAATCCACATTATTAGCAGACGTAGAGGGCCCCAAACCAAATTTCGCTTAGGGCCCCATGGAGGCTTGGGCCGGCCCTGGCACCACAGCATGTTTAAAATTACTTGGTACAACATTAAACATCAAACTGCTGTTGATCACATTTAGGCCAAGGGAGCCAACAGTAGAAAAAAATTAAGAAAACAAGAACAACCTCATGGGGGGAACCCGATGATTTCATACTGGTGACCAGTTTCTCTGGAGGGAAATAGGCTCCAAATGATCAAAAACAGCAGGACAGGGGACCGGGATGGAAAGGAGATACAAGCCTTAGTGTTAATAACCCTGTCCAAGAAAAACAAATGAAGAAACTTATCACAAAGTTCTCCATAAACTTTGACCAAAATTCCTCCGACAGGTATTTTTTGTGGTGCCCAGGACTCAGTCGTTTGGGGTGCCTTGAAAACTGATGGGAATCAGCAAAAACTGTTTGAAGGGTTCACCCAACACATTTTCCATCATTTGTCACATTTCTGTGAGCAGATTTAATGTCAACATGGACATAAATCACATAAAATGTATTCTAAATAAAAACCAACCAGGAATGTTCACAAATGTTTGAGGCTTAAAGCTGCTCGTTGGCTCTTTATCACACAGACAGTCCTGTCCCACCTCGTCGACTCGACAGTGGAGACGTGTTTGAGACGACGCAGACCTGCAGTCCCCCCGGCTAAGAACAGGTCCAGAGGACATTTGGGTCTTTGTTCTGGTTTGGGGTTCTGGAGCATCAGATAAAACCTGTAGCATCCAGAAAGTAGAAAAGACACAACCCCCCTCCAAAATCACCATCTTATTGTACATAATTATCAAATAAGTTTTTGAAAGTTGCAGCCGTTTAATTTTCAGCTGTTTTTATGTTTTCAGGGTAAAAATCTCACAGATGAGGCTCGTTGAACCGAACGAAGCAGAAAGGAATCCTGCGGTCATTAAGTGTCGAGCTGTGTTGACTTAAGACTAAAAATAACTGGCTGTATGATGTGTAACACACACACACACAGAGGTTTGTTTTTCTATCTTTGTGGGGCCATTGCATTGACTTCCATTTATTTCTATAACCTAACCCTGACCTTTACCTTAAACCCAACCATTACCAATGCATACCTTACCCTAAACTCAACACATCCTCAATTCACACCTTAGTCCTAAACCTAACCCCTAACCCACAAACGGGACTTCTTATGGGGCCCGGGCTTTGGGCCCTAAAAGAACAGTTGGTCCTCACAATTTGGTATAACTCAGAAAAATAGACCTCACAACGTAACAAACAAGGACACACACACACACAGCTGTTTTAAACAAAGTGGAACAGAGTCGTTTGTTTCAGTCAGAGGTTTCAGACGTAAACACTCGACGCAGCGTCTACACATCTTATTTTAACTCCATCGTTGTTTCGGCTCTTTGATCGCCAGCTGACGTTTGTACCTGTGGGATGATTTCAGGCACCGCTCAGATTAAAAACAGCTCAAATGGCAGCCACCGGCTAAACTCTGCTCCCAAATGTCTATCCTGACTTGGTGACATCAGGCCTAGTTGGTCATTTTAACCCAAGGGCAGCAGGAGGGTGAAAAATGGTGCAGTTCATAATTTAGCCTCTAGAGGGAGCTGACTTTGGAAGATTTTAATTTTTTATTTAACTTACAAAAATAAATAGAAATGCTCCAACAGATGTAAAAGCATGACATTCTTTCAAGAAGCTGAAGCAGAACAAAATGTGAACAGAGCAGTGAAAGGTTGTAAACACATCTAAAGATGTGAAGGATGAAAATGAGCTCAATTCATTTTCTATTAGAATAAAATGTTAGTAAAGGCTAAATATTTCAAACAGCTAAAGTTGCACCTATACCAAAAGTCACAGCAGGATTGTCCTGAAAGAGACAAACATTTTGATTTATGATTTGTTGAAATAGATGAAAACTGCAGGACGAGCATCGAGCTGAAAAATGTACAGGAAAAACAAAATGAATCAAACATTCACTATTAAAATTAATTAGTTTCATGCCGACTTGAGTTTATGAGTACATAATTTACAAGTTAAAAATGTAAAAAATTAATCTTGTTTAATTTTGTTCGTGCTCCATTTGGCTGAAATGGAAAATAAAAACAGCAAGTTAGAACATTGTGCGTTAAAATTTTATTTTTAGAATAAAAACAATCAAGAGTAATTAAAATAAAAAAACTATGAAAAAACAAATTCTAGTTATGATCATCAGAACAAAAAACAAACATGTTTTTTAACGCAGGACTTCTGGTAAATTTTATTAGTCTGAAAAAGGAAATTAAATAAAAGCACAGCACAGAAACCCAACTTACTGAGAATTCTTACATTTTAAAACCACAACAGAGAAAATATGGAAGTCCAATACTGACAAAAAAAATAAATCTATATATATGTACTGTATACGAAAGCATTTTTACAAAAGTAAATTAGTTACCAAATTCCTTGCAACTTTAATGACTTAGGGAAAAAAATAAAGTAGATTGATCTTTCATGCTTCATTATTTTAATGTAAAGCACTTCAGGAAACAGAAGTTTTTTAATGTTTATAATTAAATCAAACTAGCTTAAATAAAGGATTTAATTATATATTTTCCTGTAATGGTAAAAAATATGTATATGTATTTGATCATGCATAGACGTGTCAAATCTCATCAAGCATTTAGAATTTGAGGTTTAATTGTGAAATTAAATGTTCAAACAGTTTTACTTGTTTAAAATAATGTACATAAAAAGATTTAATACATATAAAGTGAAAAATCAAAAAGGTTCTGTGCTAAACTTCTTTAATCAACAAATTGTTGCTTTAAAAAAAGTTTAAGTTTAATTGACAAATTAATTACTTTCATTCGTTAATTTACTGTTCCATATATACCTGATCTTCAGTAAAAACAAATTTGTTGCATTCAACTTTCAAGTATTTTCTTCACTTTGAAGCTTTTTCATGACACTGCCAGAAAAAAAAGTATATATATATTACAGTATTAAAAAAAAAAGAAAAGGAAAAAAAAAAAGTTTTGCTAAATCAAACTAAGCACATGTGGGACTCCATACATGCCATGCTCCTTCAAAACAAAAGCGCAGAACAAGTTGCACTGAGGTCAGTTGGGTATTGCTGCGCCTTCTAGTGGGCGGAGTTTGGTAGTGCCTCAGGCGGAGGTGGTGCCAGGACTCTTGCTGATCTGACAGTAGAGGACCATGGCGAAGGCCATCCCAAAGATCTGCAGAGAAAAAATAAAATCTGAGTTTAGATACGAAGTTCAAAACTAAAATCAAGCTCATGAAGAAGACGAAGAAGTTACCAGCAGGACGGCGACGGCGAAGGCGATTCCTATGGCCACCTCCATGTGACTCTTTATAAACTCGATGGCTTTGTCATAGCAGGGCTGCAGAACCAGAACAACATTTATTAAACAAGGTTTTATTGATGGGATGAGACGAGTCTGAAGGTGAAGATTCACACGTCCAGGACGAGACGAACCCTGAAAGTGTTTGGTCAGAAAAGATCCATGCAGAGAGCTTGGACGATGTGTGGAGTTCCTTAACGTGCACGCAACATTATGGAAGCTATGAACGTTACGAACGTTTCTTCACTTGAGCTCACCTGCAGATTACAGTAATCAGACTCCCCTCTCCTCCTGAGGGTCAAAGGTTGCCGGAGTATCAGTTAGATCTTTTGGGGCCGTTTTCACCAAACACTTCCCTGAAATGGCCGCACAGACCGGCCAAACTTCAAGCTGCCTCTGGCCGTCCGTGAATCATCAACGGAGCCGACCACGTCGTGAAGACACCTGAGCTTTCAGCGACAAGGCGAGCGCTGGGGACTAGAAGAGGTCTGGACCAGAACTCAGCTGGGTTGACGTGGAGCGCAAAGTTCAAATGTGACGGACGTTTCCATCGTGTCGTTTTTAATAGGGATGCACCGATCCACATTTCTTACTTCCGATCCTATACTTAAATCTGGGTATCGGCCGATACAGATACTTTCCGATCCGATACGGTTTAGGTATATGAGGCTGTAATAATTAATTTTTTGAACTGAGACTACTGTCTTAACGTTGTGTGAGTTAAACCCAATGAAGGCACTCTGGGCCTCACAACAGGAAACCCAAACTTTCACAGCACACAAGAGGCAGGTCTACATCACAGACGTCCTTCTCACTCGTGGTGCAGCTGGAAAACTGAAAAACTGCTAAGCATTATGGGAAAAACAACAAAATCCACTCTTGTTGTGGTTAAGGGGAGTGGACTGTTGTCTTTCCCATAATGCTTAGCGGTTTTTCAGTTTTCCAGCTGCACCATGAGTGAGAAGGACGTCTGTGATATAGACCTGCCTCTTGTGTGCTATTAAAGTTTGGGTGTTTCCTGTTGTGAGGCCCAGAGTGCCTTCATTGGGTTTAACTCAAATTGATAAGACGGCAGTCACAGAATATGGTGGAACAGAACTGCTCTTTGAAGCCGGATCAGAAATATCGGCAGGTTGGATCGGAAAATCAGATACTTAGATTATGCTGGTATCGGATGCCGATACAGATACTGGATCGGATCCATCCCTAGTTTTTAATGCGTGAACTAACCAACAATCCTTGTTGGGGTTAACTAATTCTTTTAAACTACACCCAGAGTTGCCTCGCGTCGTCATCGAGCGTTCCTCCAATAAATCTGTTGAATCCTGGACTGGGGGAGGGGGGGGGGGGTCGGCTCACCTTATCACACATTGATTATTTCGCCTCCGTTACTACCTCGCTCTGCAGCACAAAGGAGCATCGGGTTAGGTTGGCACGGACCTCTCCCCTCCGGTCCACTCAGGGTGTCTTCTGAAAAAACCTTTAACTGAGAGCGGCCCATTCTAAACAGAGACCCTAATGACCCTCAGGAGGAGGTGGAGGGAGATTCATCGGCATGGCTTCATTTTTTTTTCTGCACCAACAGGTCTCAGTTTAAAGTTTGGAGGTCCAGGTTGTTTTGTTTGTGTTTCAGGAGACAAAATGAAAAACCTGGTTTCTTACCGTCTGGTAGATGTTGTTGCTGGTGCCAAAGGTGCTGCCGGACTTGCACTCGGCTGTGTTGTCAGCAGTGACGTTGCAGCGGCAGGAATCAGGAATTTTTGTCCAGTCTGCTGGTCCTTTCAGAAGACCACAACATTTGAGCTGGAAAAAAACAGAAACCAGTTAGAACTAGAACCGTTTTAAAACCTGTTTTAAGCTCCAGGTTTGGCCCCAGACGCCATTCTGGTCTTTAAAAACTGATAAATATTAAGTTTTTTTTTTTATTTGTTGAGGAACTCTTATTTCAGGGATGAGTGCTCCGAGGAGGCAGGTGAGGCTCAGGTTTCATATCCAGTTATAAACGTCTAAAATGACTAAAGAACTGAATTCATGCAGTTCCTTTTGAAAAAAAGACAACAAATGTGGAGGGAGGCAAAGAAAACGAAGCAATTGCAAAACGTAACGCATTCAGGCGCAGAAAAACCATCAGCCGCCGCCGACAAGCAACTTTTCACCAGGTTACCATGAACAACGGGTCAATTTTAAGAAACGTTCAGGAATTATTGGATGTGGATCTGAAACAGATTAACTTTAGAGCCAGTCCAATACAAGATGGCCGTAAGAGCAACTACAAATAAAAAATGGCTACAAGTTAGTTTTACAGTTATTGAGCCAAATGTGGGGTTGGTAATAGACGAGTCATCCTAACAAACACAACTGAGTGCTGATTCTTTACGGTATATTTAAGATTAAACAAAAAGAGTGGATAAATGTGTATCTTTACGTTAAAAGAGAAACTCAAAGGTCTCTGGAATAAATAAAGACCCTCCAGTCTCTTTAGAAGATGTTCTGGGCATAAGTTCCTGAGAAACTCCGTCCTCGGCTTTCTTTGGTCCATGTTCAGTGTTGTGCACGCCCCGATGCCCAACAGCCCTGTGACTACCGGTCCCCCGTTAAATTTGTTGACTGTACAGACTGAAGACGCCTGAGGTGCGGAGGACAGGACACCTTAGTTTAAAGCTGGGGTATGTAAGATTGTAATGTAGTCTGTAACTTTTCAAACAATATATATTTTAACATATTTCTTCACTCTGTCACTAGATTGATGTTAGAGAGGTAATCTCTGAAAAAACTAAAAAAAAATATTGTCCCCTTGCTTCTCCAGGTGGTAAATAAGCATTTCTAAAAAGAAAAAGTGACCCGCCATTTTCCAGCCAATAAAAACAAAGTTTGTAACCAGCCAATAAAAACCGAGCTTGAATTTGAATCAGCCAATAAAAACAGAGCTTGAATTTGAATTTTAACAGACCACAAGGGGGCAGAGCCATATATGGCTCTGAGGGGGAGGGATCAGAATGCTTTGCTTGTTGAAATTTTTTCTAAGTGCTGCTGTTCTACAGAAACTGCATACTGAACCTTTAATGTCCCTGTGGTCAAATTGTTTTCAGTCTTGACTGACTCGGGGATTTCCAGAGCATCAGAGCTTCCTCCTCTGGAACGTCAAAACGATCGTATTCAGGGCCGGCCCAAGGAATAAGCAAGGGCCCCGGGGCCACTAGGGGGCCCCCTAAGTGCAACAGATTTAAAAAAAATAATTTTAATGATTTCTCTATGATTCTATTTAATTTTAAAGTTCAGCTTTTGCAAATGGTTACATACATTTACATTTCTGCAACAAATAAAGTCCAGTTGATCCTGTATTGAACGCCTTTTTTGATTTCATCATGTCCTGGACGACTGAGAATCTTCACCTGCATACATTTACATAGTTTTAAGAACTAATTATTTAACTTTAAATTTCTTTGTTCAAACCATTTTACGTAGTTTCATTGTTCATTTAGATTATTTAAGTATTTCCTTGATATTTTTATTTTCTTTTGTCTGTTTTTGCACAATTTAATTAACTTATGCATCCAACTTCTTTTATCTGTTGTTGATGTTGCGCTCCAAATTATTTTGAACATTACTGTTGCAGTTCTTTGGAACCAAAGTTAATAAACCAGATTGACACTTTTGCAGTAAAATACATTGTACAGGTGATCCCCGACTTACGAGCGAGTTCCGTTCCTACGACTATCTCGTAATACAAAATCTCGTATGTCAGAACCCGAAACACGTGTTCTCGTAAGTCCGGATTTTCGGTCGTAAGTTGGAAAATATATGCTAGCGCTACTACGAACACTCGTTTTTCATCACAAACGTTCATACTAGTTCATAAACAAGCTCAGAAACTTGTTTCCAAATACAAGCCCAAAACCAGAAAAGTTGGCACGTTGTGGAAATCGCAAATAAAAACAGAATACAATGACTTGCAAATCTTTTTCAACCTATATTCAATTGAACACACTGCAAAGACCACATACTTAACGTTCGAACTGGTAAACTTTGTTATTTTTTGCAATTATTAGCTCATTTGGAATTTGATGCCTGCAACATGTTTCAAAAAAGCTGGCACAAGTGACAAAGAAGACAGAGAAATTTGAGGAATGCTCATCAAACACTTATTTGGAATATCCCACAGGTGAACATGCAAATTGGGAACAGGTGGGTGCCATGATTGGGTATAAAAGCAGCTTCCTTGACATGCTCAGTCATCCACATAGAAGGATGGGGCGAGGGTCACCACTCTGTGAACAAATGCGTGGGCAAATTGTCGAACAGTTCAAGAACAACTTTTCTCAACGAGCTATTGCAAGGAATTTAGGAATTTCACCATCTACGGTCCGTAATATCATCAAAAGGTTCAGAGAATCTGGAGAAATCACTACACGTAAGGGGCAAGGCCGAAAACCAACATTGAATGCCCGTGACCTTCGATCCCTCAGGCGGTACTGCATCAAAAACCGACATCAGTGTGTAAAAGATATCACCACATGGGCTCAGGAATACTTCAGAAAACCACTGTCAGTAACTACAGTTCGTCGCTACATCTGTAAGTGCAAGTTAAAGCTCTACTATGCAAAGCAAAAGCCATTCATCAACAAGATCCAGAAACGCCGCCGGCTTTGCTGGGCCCGAGCTCATCTGAGATGGACTGATGCAAAGTGGAAAAGTGTTCTGTGGTCTGATGAGTCCACATTTCAAATTGTCTTTGGAAACTGTGGACGTCGTGTCTTACGGACCAAAGAGGAAAAGAACCATCAGGACTGTTATAGGCGCAAAGTTCAAAAGCCAGCATCTGTGATGGTATGGGGGTGCATTAGTGCCCAAGGCATGGGTAACTTACACATCTGTGAAGGCACCATTAATGCTGAAAGGTACATACAGGTTTTGGAGCAACATATGCTGCCATCCAAGCGACGTCTTTTTCATGGACGCCCCAGCTTATTTCAGCAAGACAATGCCAAGCCACATTCTGCACGTGTTACAACAGCGTGGCTTCGTAGCAAAAGAGTGCGGGTCCTCCCCTGGCCTGCCTGCAGTCCAGACCTGTCCCCCATTGAAAATGTGTGGCGCATTATGAAACGTAAAATACGACAACGGAGACCCCGGACTGTTGAACAACTTAAGCTGTACATCAAGCAAGAATGGGGAAGAATTCCACCTGAAAAGCTTCAAAAATTGGTCTCCTCAGTTCCCAAACGTTTACTGAGTGTTGTTAAAAGGAAAGGCGATGTAACACAGTGGTAAATATGTCCCTGTGCCAACTTTTTTGCAATGTGTTGCTGCCATTGAATTCTAAGTTAATGGTTATTTGCAAAACAAAATAAAGTTTCTCCGTTCGAACATTAAATATATTGTCTTTGCATTCTATTCAGTTGAATATGGGTTGAAAAAGATTTGCAAGTCATTGTATTCTGTTTTTATTTGCGATTTGCACAACGTGCCAACTTTTCTGGTTTTGGGCTTGTAGTTAGCCAACACACCATCTAACAACACATAAAAGTGCTGTATTTTTTGTATGTTCTTTACAAATTTACTGTTCGTTAGTGAGCTCGTAAGTCCGGAACCTCGTATGTCGGTGTGCTCGTAAGTCGGGGATCACCTGTATACTTTTTTTCTTCTTCCTTTAGTTACTTTTAGTACCAAAATACACAGGATAATGTAACCAGGGCTGTCAGAGTTGCAATGGGTTTATGTTAGGTCAGTGAATGATCTGATCTTCTGACTGTTGATTGCAGTAATCCACATTAGCAAAAATAGATGGCCCCAAACCAAGTTTCGCTTAGGGCCCCAAGGAGGCTTGAGCCGGCCCTGATCGTATTGATAATTTATTGAATCACATTTATCTCAGTAGGGCAACTGGGCAAGTGTCCAGGGGCCCACGATCTCCAAGGGGCCCAGGGCAGTGAGGGACCAAGCAAAATATCTGGTCATCTTGGAGCCATGCGCAGCGCAGAGAGACTGCTGCAATCCCGCTGCATGTGGGCCGCCCCGCCTCCTCCCAACACGGCTGCTGCAGCTCTCATTTAAAATTATTATTTTATTTTTTTAAAGTTTGATCCTTGATGGCGCGACCTGTCAATCAACCCAGGCGTGTCAGTGACTGACCAATCGACGACCTCAATTTGTTCCGAAGTTAAACGCTCCCTACCTGCTGACACGCCATCAGGTTTTTTTTCTTTGTTTTACTTAAAACAATAAGTTTTTATCTGTTGCGAGATGATTCTTGCAGTTTTTCAGTTTTTTTTTTAAAAATCTACTTAATGAAAAATAGTACGACTTAAAATCGTTCATAAACCAGGAAGGACGCATTATCCCTTCTTTTATACAGTGAATGTGATACTTTGCTATAACTATATTTGTGGCATCAGAGAAAGCTGAAGCTTCAGTTATCCACATAAAGTAAAATATCAGCATGAAAAGAACAAGTTTGAGATTATTCCAATTTCTGACGTCTGACCAAAGACTTTGTATTGACATGAAAAAAAAAAAAAACTGCTCGAGGGATTCGTCTGCCGATTTACAACAGGCACACAAATCAATTTTAAATCTTCTTTCAAGAAACATGGCTACAGGACATGTTTATTATTTTCAAATGATTCTCCTTCACTTTAGGAGATTTAGGCCATTTGACAAATTTAGAATGAGCAGAAGTCGTACTGGTTTTATGATTTATACTGGGAGGTTTCTTGAAGGAATCTTTGTTAGAATCAGTAAATCCTTGGTCACATCTTGTTGCATTTGAAGTCAACTAAGTTAGTCATTTAATTTTAATGTGGGCATCAAATCATCACCTTTGAATACATAATGTTTTTAATTCAGCTGTTGGTCAGGTTACTCCTTGTTGTGCCATTAGCTCTAAAATATTTATTGAATAAAGTGTTAAGTTAACAGTTAAAATGCACCAGAATGCAGGAAATGACATCTACTTTATTCAAAATTTTCTGGGGGAGGACCCCAGACCCCCCAATCAGTGTGGCCCCCCACCATTATAAATGCTTCTGACACCAATGGCCAACATGTTGCTAAACAAGTACACATACGGTGTTAAAAGTGCATTCAACTTAACTCAGTCTTGATTTGCGTCAACAAGGGGACATTGTATAGTTCTATGAGCATTTGGATTTTTATACTTAAAAATACACTTGATAGTTAGAATTTTTGTGTATTATGGTAATTTATTCTGTATTTTGCCAGATTATGGTGATTCTGTATGGTGAACCGTTTCCTCCACAAGGAGTTGGAGAATTGGACCCAAAGCTCTGGCGTGAAGGGCCGTGGGTGAAAAGAGGGTTGAGGGATTTTTGAAGACCAGTTTTTGGAACTGGTTTTTGGTGCAAAGTGGGTTTTTGGTTTGTGGGGTTACCTCACGCTGCAGTTTCTCCACGTCGTCAACAACGTTTTGTGGTTGGCTTGAAATGGGGGTCAGTTCTTCCAGCTTGGTCTTCACCCAGGTCTTCACCTGCAACACACGACAGTTGATCCTCCGAACTACTGACGAAGCACGCAAACCAACGATGTCACTTCCTGCCTTACGGTGTTGTCGCCTACAGCTCCCAGGATTCCTGCTGCCAACAGGAGGGTGAAGATGATGAGGAGGAAGATGAAGAACTGAGGAAACAAAGGACGCAGCATTTCAGAACATCGTTTCATTTTTCCGTATGTTTTTTATCCATTTCTGCGTAATCTGCACCACTTTCCCCAGTCATCCGTCAAAACGCCGAGCTCATTCAGGAAATCAGCGCCGTAACTTTTATACGTTTCAAATGTCTGGGCCAATATTTCTCTACGGAAATTATTTAAGTAACTGAAGCGCTCTAGTTCTCTTCTAAATATCTGGTTTTTCTTTTGCTGCCAACGTTTAAAGTCGTGATTCCCAACCGTGGTCCTTGAGGAACACCATCCTGCATGTTTTAGTTGTTTCTCTGCTCCAACACACCTGAGTCAGTGATTTATTTACCTCCTCAAGGTCTGCAGAAGCCAGTTAATCACCCATTCATTCAAACCAGGTGTGTAGAGGCAGGGAAACATAAAACATACAGGATGGTGTTCCACAAGGACCAGTGTTAGGAACCACCGATTTAAAGCAGCAACTTCTTGTTTCTTTAACTTTGGTTGCACTCATTGATGTCTTTATCCAAACAGAGTGATGTTTTAAGAATAAAGGGCTTGCCCACCAGCAGGAGCATGCAGCGGTTCTCTCTGTACGCTCCACAACATCCCAGGAAGCCGAGCACCATGATGATCACTCCTATGGCGATCATCAGCTCAAAGCTCGGAAGACTGTCCTGAATGACCTTGAAGACAAAAGGAGGTGGGGAAAAACGTACAAGTTTAATCACAATTTAAAAAAAAAAACATGAGTTCTTTAAAACACTCGAGTTGACACGAGACGGCAGAGTTTAAGCGCTAAAGGAGAAAGTCCTGAGTCTTACTGAGATTTTGGCATTGGAGACTTTAAGGTAGATCCCGACGCCCAAGATGATGCATCCGCTGAGCTGAGGAGGAAAAGAAACATTTGATGCGTTACACTTTTGATATTCAGAACCAAGTCTAAAGAACACAAGGCAACATCTGGTGGAGTCAAGATGAAACATCAGGTTAAAGTAAACAAGACATTTTTACTGGAGTTGGCGCCGTTTGAACCGTTAATGTCCACCAAGAAGGAGGAGCGAGACAGTGTCTGGAAAACCTGTTCAGATCGTTGCAATGATCGGATCTCAGATAAATGGATGAATTACTGGTCAAACGCTTGAAACTCTGAGCATTTTTAAAGCCCTGCACGCTCAATTCAACTGTTCCAATCAGTATCCATGGCTTCCAGACTCCCTTCATACAGACACTACACCAGGACACCAAACGTAGAACAATCAGGACGTGGAAGAGGAAGCAAGGTCTTGGTGAAGCCGGCTCGTGGGTGGAGCGGATCAATGAGGATCTGAGGCAGGACTGGCCTTGTGCTGAGGCTACGGTCGTCCAGGACATAAATCCTATGCATTTCAAATCAAAGCAACTGGACTTCACATTCTGCAAAGATCCCTGAACGGGAACTGAAACGTCTTCACCTACAGCTTTAAACTGCCCGAGTTCCTCGGTTAATCCATTTACATCACCATGCAGATTAACGCCACTCCCCTCCCACCTGAGGGTCATTAGGGTCCTTTCCCAGATTACAACAGATGTTTTAGTCACTTCCAGAAGGTGTGTGTAGCATATATGATGTACATGTAAATGCTAAAGATCAGGCAAAGTGGTGATAGTAGCAGGCCAGTTATCAGAAGGTTCTAATGTTTGCCTCATGAAGGGTTATGGTTGCATTTGCATTTAAGAACACAGGGACAGAAAACCAGTGCATAAGGTGCTTTGTAATAAATTTGATGATATTTACAATATATACAAAAAAAAAAAACTCAATGTTGTCAATCCATTCATTGTACCAATAAACAAAATATTTCAATAGATGAACAGATCTCCCAAATTATCTAGACTAAATCCAAATGCTTGTATTAATCCCACAGTTCACGAGATGCCAAGACCAGGGCAATAGTCCAGATAAGATTGAGGGGTTTCAATGTAGTCAATGAAGACCAAATAAATGTTCAGGGGCCTTTAGCGCTTGGAAAGGTTCTTGGGTATGTGTGTAGGGAGCAGGCCACAGCATCTCCTACTGCACAAAACAGATCCGATTCTGGTTCCGGGTTCTTTGGGCCTGAAGCCTAGTGGTAGCTCGCCATCATAGGAAACCTGGCCAGTTTGCTTGTTTCTGGTCTTTTAAGCACAAAACAGCAGTTTCTCACTGTCTAGAGACATCTAAAAGCTGCAGCAGCTCTGAACTTCCTCAGTCACACACACACCTGCTTTTTCCAAATGATGGGAGGAGCCATGTTTTTCCATGCAACTCAAATCCCACAAAATCTCATGAGATTTCACACTTCGTCCCAAAACAGTGGACAAGGTGAAGCATAAAATTGAGGAAATACAAGAACTAGAATTGACTGGGTTACATGTGGATGATACATTCACTCCTTCATGCACGTGATGTGAGCCAGGTACACATAGAGTAATGGGCCGAGATGGTGTAGAGGCAGGGCAGCCGGCTCAGGACCAGAGGGTCTCTGGTTCGATCCCCGGTCACGGCATACCTCGTTGTGTCCCTGGGCAAGACACTTAACCCCGAGTTGCTCCCAGTAGGCCAGGCAGCGCCTTGCATGGCAGTCTACCGCTACCGGTGTATGAATGTGTATGAATGGGTGGATGTGTGCTGTGAAGCGCTTTGGAGCCCCTCAAAGGGGGCTGGAAAGCGCTACACAAGTACCATATTTTCCAGTATATAGGTTGCACCTTTTTATGTTTTTTTCAAGGCCTGCGACCTATACACCGGTGCAACCTATATATGGCTTGTTATCACTTTCGGTGAAACAAATTTTTAAATCCAGCTCATTTCACAATTACGTTCATTTATTAAGGAAAAGTTCAGCTCAGACACATATTTGCTATAATTTTTATCAAACAAATAATTGTTTTTAAGTGTTAATCTTCTTAAAAGCCTTTCTGTGCGCTCCTGTGGCAGACATTTGCAGCAGAGCTAAACGTAGGTGCGACCTATACACCGGTGCGACCTATCTAGGGATTTTTTCCAATCTATTGGTGTTAATTGGACAATGCGACCTATACACCAGAAAATACGGTAAGCTCCATTTACCATTTAATGACCCTCAGGAGGGAGTGGAGGGAGATTAATCTGCCTCCAAAGAGCTTCTCATTCAGTTTAAAGCTTGAAACTTCAAACTCTAGTTTGAAACCTAACACGTTTTTCCAGCAGGGAAGCAGATTGTAACTACAGAATAAACGTCCAGCTGGTTGGATCGTCCGTGATGATGCAACCAGCAGCTGCCGATGGATTCAGGAGCCGTTAAGAGTTTCTGATCAGGATGAGTCACTTCATTAACACCACACACACAAAACAAGGTTCAAGTTAATTCACTGGTCATTTGGGAAAACCAACAAAACTCCACGCTCCGGTTTTTGCTCCGAGCCGAACGTGAAATGAAACGTGAGCCGATGGAGCTCAACACCGAAGAACTAGTCAACAATTAATTTCTAAAACAGAAATCAGAGAGCAGGGCTCAGCGTTTCCATGGAGATACATCCCACAGGAAGCATCACAGCTCCTGATGACGTTCTTTCATCAAGACTCTTCTTCAGCGTTACAACAAACACGTTTTAAACCAACGTTCTGCTGGACTGAAAGATTAAAGGTTTCAAAAAGTGACTTTACAACTCACGGCTGTAGTTGAATTATAAATGCCCATTTCCAAATAATATTTAAACTACAACATCCATCCACATTTATTTATTTATGTTTAAGCTTTTTATTCCAAACTGAAAATGAACATTTTTAAGTTTACTACAGTTCTATGAGCCTTGGATCACATTGATTTATTAAGAGGAAAATCAAGAAAAACATCTGAAATACACACGAGTACACTCTGAAAACTTTCATACAGTTCGTGCATTTACTGTCAAATTAAGAAGAAGGCAACAACAACAACATTCTGGCATCTCATGAAGCTCCAGGTCAACGAGCTGATCCGAAGCTAAAACTGCAGCCTGAATGTGGCGGGCGATAAGCATTCTTTTGTGCGAGCCCTTTAAAACGTTACCGCAGACGGATCAACGTTTGGACAGAAACAAAAAAATGAGACTCGACTTCTGAAACAATAATAATAATAATAATGAATTCAATTTATAATGCACTTTTCATTAATGAAAATCTCAAAGTGCTACAAGGAGCAACAGAATTAAATGACAATAAAACAAATAATAAAACAATTAAAATCAATAACAATATCAGCTAAGATCAAAAGTAGAATCATGAGGAGGTAGAGTATGCTTGGTCGAAAAGAAAGGTCTTCAAGCCGCTCTTAAAGTCAACCACAGACTGTGGGGCTCTTAGACAGTCAGGAAGAGAGTTCCACAGGCGGGGGGCAGCCACACTGAAAGCCCGGTCTCCCATGGTCCTTAATTTGGTTCTCGGAATGTGAAGGAGATTACTGTTCTGTGACCGCAGCGAACGGGTGGATGAGTATGGAATGAGAATATCCTGAAACAAAACAAACCCCACCCTGAAAGTTTTTATATCAACTTGACTGAAAGAACGTCGAGGAATTCCTGAGCTGCTCCTCAGACAGACCTGACCAGTCGAACCAGTTCAACCAGTTTATCAAGTCCAACGAGTCGAGACGAACCCATCAAACAATTTACTGCAAGTTTCATGTAAAACAACCTGCAAACATTTTATTACAGGAAAGACAGGTAGACTGTGTGTGAACCATGAATCACTGGATGAACGACAACTGATTCACTTTTAGTCAACCCGATTAAAAATGGCCGCCCATAACTCACTTTTACAGACAATGAGCTAAAATTTAGTGTGTAGTAGCCAAAAGTTCCCCTCACATGAAGCGATAACAGAATGCAGGATATTAATTTGTACCTTTAACAGGTGACCGGTGATTCCTTCAATGAATTTATAGAGTTTATAAACCAGTTGGTACCCAGTGAAGAGGCAGGACATTTAAAAACCAGTTGGTACCCAGTGAAGAGGCAGGACGTTCGCTTCAGTCTCTTCATCCAAACCTCGACAGCTAATTTAAATATTTTTATGAACCTGCCCGACTCGTTACTTCAAACATTTGATGAACCGTGGTTACGATCAGGACTCGGGTCGTAAAGTGTGTCAATAAACTTGATGGGTACAAAGTGGCACAACATGGGGGTTCGTCGTGGTGAAACAGTTCGGTCCAGAGACTTCGAGACGTTCATAAATGTGAAGTGACTTCTAGTCCGTTTCTAATCTTTCAGTAGATGTTTTAGAATTTGTTTTATTTAAAATTATTTAACAGGAATCGTTCACGCTTCTCGTTCTTTCAACTCTTTCTCCACAGAAAAGAACCAGATCGGGAATTATCGCCCATTGCCTTCCACACCAGAGTTCAGCTTGAATCTTCTCATGAGAAATGAAGCTGAAGTCGAGTAGCTGTGGCGGCCATCTTGAACCAGTGGACTCAAAGTTAAATCAGCTGAAGAAGAATGTTTTAATTTCTCTTACTTCTGTTAAAAACTGGAAATTTTTACACAACGGGGTCCAGAACCTGGAGGTTTTTACACAACGAGATCCAGAACCTGGAGGTTTTTACACAACGAGATCCAGAACCTCAACATTTTTACATAACGAGGTCCAGAACCTCAACATTTTTACACAACGGGGTCCAGGACCTTGAGATTTTTACACAACACTGTCCAGAACCTGGAGATTTTTACACAACGGGTCCAGAACCTGGAGATTTTTACACAACGGGGTCCAGAACCTGGAGGTTTTTACACAACGGTGTCCAGAACCTGGAGATTTTTACACAACGGTGTCCAGAACCTGGAGATTTTTACACAACGGGTCCAGAACCTGGAGGTTTTTACACAACACGGTCCAGAACCTGGAGGTTTATACACAACAGGGTCCAGAACCTGGAGATTTTTACACAACGGGGTCCAGAACCTGGAGATTTTTACACAACGGGGTCCAGAACCTGGAGATTTTTACACAACGGGTCCAGAACCTTGAGATTTTTACACATCGAGATCCAGAACCTCAACATTTTTACATAACGGGGTCCAGAACCTCAACATTTTTACATAACGAGGTCCAGAACCTCAACATTTTTACACAACAGGGTCCAGAACCTGGAGGTTTTTACACAACACGGTCCAGAACCTGGAGATTTTTACACAACGGGGTCCAGAACCTGGAGATTTTTACACAACGGGGTCCAGAACCTGGAGATTTTTACCCAACGGGTCCAGAACCTTGAGATTTTTACACATCGAGATCCAGAACCTCAACATTTTTACATAACGGGGTCCAGAACCTCAACATTTTTACATAACGAGGTCCAGAACCTCAACATTTTTACCCAACGGGGTCCAGAACCTGGAGATTTTTACCCAACGGGTCCAGAACCTTGAGATTTTTACACAACGGGTCCAGAACCTGGAGATTTTTACACAACAGGGTCCAGAACCTGGAGATTTTTACCCAACGGGTCCAGAACCTGGAGATTTTTACACAACAGGGTCCAGAACCTGGAGATTTTTACCCAACGGGTCCAGAACCTTGAGATTTTTACACAACAGGGTCCAGAACCTGGAGATTTTTACACAACGGGGTCCAGAACCTGGAAATTTTTACACAACGGGGTCCAGAACCTGGAGGTTTTTACCCAACGGGGTCCAGAACCTGGAGGTTTTTACCCAACGGGGTCCAGAACCTGGAGGTTTTTACCCAACGGGGTCCAGAACCTGGAGGTTTTTACACAACAGGGTCCAGAACCTGGAGATTTTTACACAACAGGGTCCAGAACCAAGTCAGACGGTGATGCCTTTCAGACAGACGTCCTACCAGAACCTTTTCTCTAATGTTCTGGTCATCGTAGATGGACAGAACCAGCCTCTGAGCTCAGATCTTCTCAACTTGTGCAACAAAACTTTTAAACTGGAGTTCTCAGATTTCACCCAGATTACCTGAACGACTCACACATTCCAAATAATCCTAAACTTTAATCTCTGGGCTGCAGGTTCTACCGTTTTAGCTCAACGTCCGCTTTTTCATTTCAAGGAAACAGGAAGTGTGAATCATGTGACTCGTGTCAGCCAATCACAGCAGAGCGTCATGAACCACGGATGTTGAGGTCGCTGGGCCGGTTTGGGAACAACATTCACATTCTCTTTTAGAGATTAGTTTTTATTTTAATCCAGCACAAACACCTCAACACTACGGTGTCCCTTAAGGCTCATAACTTGACCTCGACAGTTTGAAGCACTAAACATGGTTGTTTAAACTTCAGTGACTTTTTAAAGTTCACCTTGAAGAGGAGCTGAAACTGTTCGAGCTGTTCAAGCAGAAAAAAGGCGTGAAGTTCCGGCTGGTCGAGCGACCGACAGAAACGTGCCGAGGGTTTCGGAAAGCTCCGCCTGGTTCTGGCTTCAACCGTCTGACCGCAGATTCTGTTCACCTGCGAGACAGCCACTCAGAAACCCGCTTCACGTTTTATCGGATCAGGAATCAAACAGACGGGTTTTGGTTTTCATCAGGTGGTCGACAGCAGCGCCCCGGATCTCCGGTCAAACCGGTTGATCCACGTTTGAAATGAAAACACACGACAGACCGGATCATTCAAGACGAAAACCAACGAGATGGACCGGACTGGGTTTGATGACCCGTCAGAACCAACTTCTACACTTTTGTTCTTAAAGGCCTCAAGGAAAGTTTGATACAGTTTAAGAAATAAGAGTTTGTATCTGACAAAATAAAAGATTTTCTTTCAGAGTCGATGAGATTCAAGATGGCCGCTACATAAAACAGACCTTAGCGAACACAACCAACTCCGTCAGTTTTACACAAAGTTACAATTTAGTGCCGAGTGACTCGTTAACGGCTGAGGGACGGGCGGCGGGAGACAAGCAAGCCTTCAAGGATTGATTGGATTCATGAAATTAATCCAGATTATACAAATTTAGATAATTTTACAAAGTCACCTCAGGCGTGTGTTACTGTGATAATCTGAATGAAAACTTTAGTTTGGATTACAACAAAAAGAACAGGATGAGCGTTTCGCCAGAATCTAATCCAGCTCCATTTCTAATCTGACCGTTTTAAATCCTGATTAAATTTGATTTGACAGGTGAGGATTAGATCACATCTACTCACAACAAAGGAATGCATATCGCCCGCCGCAGCGAGCGACAACGTTTTAAAGTGTCAGACAACCACGACAAAAATAAAATATAATGCATGTTCACCGGTGGCGGCCATCTTTCACAGAGTTAAAATCTGTTGTAGATTACTTCCTGTGGTTCGTTTTGCTAACAGAGGAGCACAGACAATAATACGATCGCATGCCTCCATGAAAGGCATATGATAATCCAGCGTACGTTTTTAATCTGGATTATGTTTTATGGTCAAACTCCAAAAAGACAAAATATTCTGATTGACGTTTTTTAATCTGGTGTTTTATTGTTAAATTAGTATAAATCAGAAATAAAAGAGGATTATTTCTTAATTCTTGTTTTGTAGTTGGGATTAAATATTTGTGGCAAGAAGTACTTAAGAGACTAAACGGTTACAAAAATATCTCAGATCAGCAGTCTTTAACATAAAAATGGTCAGGATTAAAGTCAGGCAACGACTGGATTATCTTTTAAGATTTTTTAAATAAAATAATCTGGATTACAGTAAATCAAAGTGGCTCAAATTTGTAGTTTAATCCCAGTAAATGTTAATCTATGAGCAGTAAGGATTAAGTGATGAAAACTGGAATCAATCTTTAATGAAAGTCACTCGTTTGCTTCAAGTTGAAGGGCGGAGTCGAGGCTTTTATTTTGACAGCAGGTTCATTCATAAAGGCTCATGGGCGTTTCAGCCCTCTGCGCTGACTCTCAGGCTCAAACGCCTTTGTGTAACAGAGAACCAAAATCCTGAAGGATTCAAATATGACCCAACAAGACCGACTTGTTACTCAAGTTACACACACACACCCCCTTCAGTAATCCGATCCGTGACAGATCTGGGCCTGTTCAAGCCCGTCTTCAGTGTTTATGACAACTGGACCGGAGCTCCACCTCCACCCATCATCGCTCACTCCGGCTCTCTAAAACAACCGGAGTCCTTCGACAGATACTCCTGGTGGGAATTTAAAACAAAACCCACACGTAGGCCTTCAGGTATTTGGTACTTTTGTCACGCTGGAAACCGATGAGCAGGTTTGTCAAGAAGAGGCCTCTGAACACACAACCCCACCCTAAAGCCAACCAGTGTTTTCTGAACTTCTCTCAAGGAACAAAAACTACCAAAGCTCTGCTCCCATGCATTTATTTTTTAAATGGTCAAACCCTTTGATAAACCATTTAAAACCACTCAGTAGATATGTGGCTAACAGGATCAGCCGTAGCGCTCGGCTCTGTACACCGAGCTTCATCTGCAGGACCTGCAGTGAATCAAAGTTCACTCAAACCGTGTGAAGTCAGTTGTTTTCCAGCAACGATACAAACAGCTAAAGACCCTAAATGAAGGCAGCAGCTGAGATCAGCGGTTTGTTGAACGTCACACCTGACATGAACAAAACAAACCCCAAACAGAAACCTGCTCTGCCCCGGCCCAAAGACCCAGCAGTGACGCAGGACTACGGGGTTCGGGATACGTTGCACCGCAACGCCAGTCCTGGAAAGAGACGGGTCAAAAGAAACCAACTCTGAAGTTACATTTTTTTAAATCAACAAGACGAGAAAAGTTCATGTGTAATGTGTAAAAAATTTCCACTTTGTTTCAGGTGGACTTTTAACGGTTTCCTGTCTAGAGGTGATCACTTGTGATTGTGAATGTTTGTTTGGTAAAGGTGAATGAAGATGGTCAATGATGGTTAGTTATAAAAAAGATTAATAATAATAATAATAATAATAATAATAATAATAATAATAATAATAATAATAATAATAATAATAATAATAATAATAATGAATTCAATTTATAACGCACTTTTCATTAATGACAATCTCAAAGTGCTTTGGTGCAGACCCCTTTGGTCTGCACCAAAGAGACCTAGATTAAGATGTGGGCTCATCCGCACATTACTTTCCTTTCAGTGAGTTGGTGTGAAACCACCAGAAGAAGGTCTTCTGTCTACACCAGAACAAAGAGGATGGAGTTGAGAGCTCTTCTCTCAAAAGTCTGAGAGTCAACCAAAAAACAGCCACGACCCGTTATTGACCTGAACTTAACCATGAAACTCTGGAGAGCCCTCTTCCATCTGAGGATCTAAGCCAACCACAAACATTCAGCTGGTCTGGACCAAAGGGGTCTGCGCCAAAGAGGCCTAGACCAAAGGGGTCTGCGCCAAAGAGGCCTAGACCAAAGGGGTCTGCGCCAAAGAGGCCTAGACCAAAGGGGTCTGCGCCAAAGAGGCCTAGACCAAAGGGGTCTGCGCCAAAGAGGCCTAGACCAAAGGGGTCTGCGCCAAAGAGGCCTAGACCAAAGGGGTCTGCGCCAAAGAGGCCTAGACCAAAGGGGTCTGCGCCAAAGAGGCCTAGACCAAAGGGGTCTGCGCCAAAGAGGCCTAGACCAAAGGGGTCTGCGCCAAAGAGGCCTAGACCAAAGGGGTCTGCGCCAAAGAGGCTTAGACCAAAGGGGTCTGCGCCAAAGAGGCCTAGACCAAAGGGGTCTGCGCCAAAGAGGCCTAGACCAAAGGAGTCTGCACTAAAGAGACCTAGACCAAAGGAGTCTGCACCAAAGGGGTCTGCGCCAGAGGCCTAGACCAAAGGGGTCTGCACCAAAGAGACCTAGACCAAAGGAGTCTGCACCAAAGAGACCTAGACCAAAGGAGTCTGCACCAAAGAGATCTAGACCAAAGGAGTCTGCACCAAAGAGATCTAGACCAAAGGAGTCTGCACCAAAGGGGTCTGCGCCAGAGGCCTAGACCAAAGGGGTCTGCGCCAAAGAGGCCTAGACCAAAGGGGTCTGCGCCAAAGAGGCCTAGACCAAAGGGGTCTGTGCCAAAAAGGCCTAGACCAAAGGGGTCTGCACCAAAGAGACCTAGACCAAAGCGGTCTGCACCAAAGAGGCCTACAACAAAGGAGTCTGCACCAAAGAGGCCTAGATCAAAGGGGTTTGCACCAAAGAGGCCTAGACCAAAGGGGTCTGCACCAAAGAGGCCTAGATCAAAGGGGTCTGCGCCAAAGAGGCCTACACCAAAGGGGTCTGCGCCAAAGAGGCCTACACCAAAGGGGTCTGCGCCAAAGTGGCCTGGACCAAAGGGGTCTGCGCCAAAGAGGCCTAGACCAAAGGGGTCTGCGCCAAAGTGGCCTGGACCAAATGAGTCTACACCAAAGAGGCCTGGACCAAAGGGGTCTGCGCCAAAGTGGCCTGGACCAAAGGGGTCTGCGCCAAAGAGGCCTAGACCAAAGGGGTCTGCGCCAAAGTGGCCTGGACCAAAGGGGTCTGCACCAAAGAGACCTAGACCAAAGCGGTCTGCACCAAAGAGGCCTAGACCAAATGAGTCTGCACCAAAGAGGCCTGGACCAAAGGAATCTGTGCCAAAGGGGTCTGCACTGAAGACATCTGGACCAAAGGGGTCTGCACCAAAGAGACCTAGACCAAAGGGGTCTGCACCAAAGAGACCTAGACCAAAGGGGTCTGCACCAAAGAGACCTAGACCAAAGGGGTCTGCACCAAAGAGACCTAGACCAAAGGGGTCTGCACCAAAGAGACCTAGACAAAAGGGGTCTGCACCAAAGAGACCTAGACCAAAGGAGTCTGTGCCAATGGGGTCTGCACTGAAGACATCTGGACCAAAGGGGTCTGGACTAAAGTGGCCTTGACCAAAGGGGTCCTGGACCAAAGGGGTCTGCAACAAAGAGGCCTGGACCAAAGGGGTCTGCAACAAAGAGGCCTGGACCAAAGGGATCTGCGGCAAAGAGGCCTGAAGTAAAGAGGCCTGGGCCAAAGAGGCCTGGGCCAAAGAGGCCTGGGCCAAAGAGGCCTGGGCCAAAGAGGCCTGGGCCAAAGAGGCCTGGGCCAAAGAGGCCTGGGCCAAAGAGGCCTGGGCCAAAGAGGCCTGGGCCAAAGAGGCCTGGGCCAAAGAGGCCTGGGCCAAAGAGGCCTGGACCAAAGAGGCCTGGACCAAAGAGGCCTGGACCAAAGAGGCCTGGACCAAAGAGGCCTGGACCAAAGAGGCCTGGACCAAAGAGGCCTGGACCAAAGGAGTCTGCACCAAAGGGGTCTGCGCCAGAGGCCTAGACCAAAGGGGTCTGCACCAAAGAGACCTAGACCAAAGGAGTCTGCACCAAAGAACTGGACCAAAGAGGCCTGGACCAAAGAGGCCTGGACCAAAGAGGCCTGGACCAAAGAGGCCTGGACCAAAGGGGTCTGCACCAAAGAACTGGACCAAAGAGGCCTGGACCAAAGGGGTCTGCGCCAAAGAGGCCTGGACCAAAGGGGTCTGCACCAAAGGGATCTGCGGCAAAGGGATCTGCAGCAAAGGGGCCTGAACTAAAGAGAACTGGACCAAAGAGGCCTGGACCAAAAGGGTCTGCGCCAAAGAGGCCTGGACCAAAGGAGTCTGCGCCAAAGGGATCTGCGGCAAAGGGGCCTGAACTAAAGAGAACTGGACCAAAGAGGCCTGGACCAAAAGGGTCTGCGGCAAAGAGAACTGGACCAAAGAGGCCTGGACCAAAGAACTGGACCAAAGAGGCCTGGACCAAAGAACTGGACCAAAGAGGCCTGGACCAAAGGGTTCTACACCAAGGTGGTCTGCATCGAGCTACCGTCGAGGTTCCACCTAGGACAAGCTTATCTAAAGGACTTCACACAGACCGTATGAAACCGTGGCTGACAGACTGTTGTGGTTTGTCCTTCCATCAGTCTGAGGTTGATCATCAGGATCAGTCTAAAAATAAGTTTTTCTCCACGTCTCGTCCTTTGTAATGGTTTTGAACTGAGCAGCTCTTATTTTGGTTTGGAAACTTTTCCACGATACAGTCACTCCTCTTGGCATGACGTTATTTTTTCCATAAGTCATTTTGTGATTTGTTCATTTGCAAATAAATCACGTCAAACCTAAACTCTTTTGTCCTTCAAGTCCTTTAATGTCAAACTGAAAGACTTTCACTCGTCTCTGATCCCTGAAGGCAACACGCTCAAACCAAGACTGCTGATGTGTTAATCATTAGCTCCGCATGAACGAAGGGTTAAAGAGGAGACGCAGGGGACGCTGCCGTCTGCTCGGTGGATCAAATACTCAAAACTACCAAAACAAAGTTCTCTTGACTGAAATGTTAAAACTTTCCCACCAGTTAAAGTTCAGTCAGGTCCTCTGGACAGTTTGTGTTGAAGCGTTCATCAGTCTGAGGAGCTGCAACAGACTCAGTCCTATAAAAAGCACCTTCACATGGTGGGTCAACCAGTCAATGGTGCTCAGGTGGTTTCTGGAGTCTGCCCTCTAACAAATTTAACTTCTGCCTGGATTATAGAGCATGAATCAGGACATTTCCCACCACTTAACCCAGTTTAACCATGACTACATGTCAAACAGAACATTTTTAAGATTTATCAACATGTGTGGTACCATTAGGACCAACTGAGATAAGTTTCAGATCTCCGGAACAAGCGAATAAACACACCGCTTTGATTGGCAACGTCACAATCAAAACTAAAATAAACCTGGCAGGGTCAAAACAAGTGAAGCTTTGCAATTTTACTTGGACTGTTGGTCTCTTTTGGTCTCTTTTTAAAAGGTTTCGAAAAAAAAAAAAAAACTTTTTAAAGGTTTTTTTAAAAAGTTCCTAAAGTTTTTTTTAAAAAGTTCTTTTTTTTAAAAGTTCTTAAAGGTTTTTTAAAAAGTTCTTAAAGGGTTTTTAAAACGTTCTTAAAGGGTTTTTAAAAAGTTCTCAAAGGTTTTTTAAAAAGTTCTCAAAGGTTTTTTAAAAAGTTCTCAAAGTTTTTTTTTAAAAAAGTTCTGTTTTTTTTTAAAAAGTTCTTAAAGGTTTTTTAAAAAGTTTTTAAATTTTAAAAAAGTAAAAAAAATAAAAAAGAGAAGACGGTGGGGGCGTGCCTCCTGACATGTCAATAACTAATCATCCAGAGTAAAATATGTGTCTTAGGGCCTACAGGTTCATGGAAGGGACTTGAGATTCCTAAAGTACTCAATCATAGGGTCCCACTTGCTGTGGAATCCTTTTGTTGAGCCTCTAATGAAGTATTTAATTTTCTCTAATTTTAAGAAAAACATTAGCTCAGTGAGCCAGATTGAAACTTTGGGTGGTTCAGAGGATTTCCAATGCAGGGCTATATTTCTACGAGCTATCAAAGAAGCAAAGGCGAAAACGTCCTTCTTATCAACAGTTAATGTAGATTCTTCAGTCAACACTCCGAATATTGCCATTTCTGCAGACGGTTTGATCTTGGTATTAAACGCATCATTTAGTGTTTTACAGAAAGATGACCAAAATTCGGTTAATTTCGGGCAAGTCCAAAACATATGGGTCATATGTGCTGGGGCAAGGTGACACCGCTCACATCTATCATCAATGTCACTATATATTCTAGAGAGTTTCGACTTAGTAAAGTAGGTTCTATGAAGGACTTTGAATTGTATCAAGCTAAGCCGTGCACAGGATGAAGTTCCATTGATTTTTTTCAGAGCACTGTCCCAAAGATCACCAGAAACCATAAATCCCAGTTCTTCAGACCACACATTTCTAAGCCTGTCTAATGTCGATTCACGAAGAGAGGTAATTATGTTAGAAATGTTTGCTATGTGTTTCTTAATATGCATGGGGTTACGTAAGATTTTTTCAAGTCCCGAGTCTGTTGGAGATGTAGGAAAAGTTGGGCTCTGGCTTTTAATAAAATGACGGACTTGAAAATATCTGAATAGATCATGTTTTTGTAGATGGAATTTGGACGAAAGGACACTGAAACTAGCAAAAATACCATCTATATAGAAATTGTCACATGTATCCAGACCATTCCTCCTCCACAAAGCAAAGGTATGATCCATTCTAGCTGCAGGGAAAAGGTGGTTATGACAAATAGGGCTGTATAAAGAAAATTCCTTTAATTTAAAATGTTGTCTGAATTGTGTCCATATTCCAAGAGAGGAAGATACAACAGGATTAGAAGTGAATTTAGAGGGTTATTTATATATATATATTTTTTTTATATATATATATTTTTTTATATCTCTCTTCTTATTTTACATGTATATAGGGGTGGGTGGGGTTAGGTTGTGAATGGGGAAAAAAAGGAAAAAAGAAAAGAAAACTTTAATTCATGTTACTCTGCATAACTGTATAATTGTGTGTTTTCTTGAATAAAAATATATATAAAAAAAGTTTTTAAAGGTTTTTAAAAAAAGTTTTTAAAGGTTAGGGAGTAAAATGACTAAGAGTTGGCAGACGTTGGTATTTGTTAGACTTTGTGGTAGACGTGGACGCTGTGTTGACTTTGGAAGAAGGTCCAACTCATTCATGGCTTAATTTTTTATCAGAACATGATTCTTACACCACCTTTTTTTATCCCAGTTGACCTTTGACCTCATCTTGTGACATTGCTAGTTTAAACCAAACCATGAGAACTTAACTGTAAGAAGTTAGTCTGTTAAAGGCCTGTTGGATGTAAAGCAACAAACGGGCTTCTCTTTTTATGGCTTCAACTAATTGTGCGTTTTATTTCCTTATTTAAAGCATATTTCCTTATTTAAAGCATATTTCCTTATTTGAAGCATAAAGTGTGACGGCAGACGGCTGTAAACACCGTCTGATGGAGTAAACTGCTGTTTGTTGAACAGGAACAAACAGAAGTTTTTGGAAACGGAGCAGACAGGTTGAGCGACAGCTGCATTAAAATGAGCTGCACAATAACCAAATCTGGACATTTGCTTCATCTAAAGCAGGAAATGAGATTAAAAGCATCTTGCTGGAACAGGAGCAGGTCCACACACACAGTTTATGTTTTACAAGCAGTTAAATTATTCACATGAACACATCCTGGGCCTGTGATGGGAGCGTAAGGTGAGCCTGGGCCACACCCTGAAACTGATCTCAGGTCTGTTTGATGAAGGTCAGCAGACACAGAACAACTGATCAAATTAATGAAAGAGGAAAAATCAACCTGTTTCTGTTCTGACCTTGTGGAGTCAAGGTCAAAGAGCCGGACCCAACCCAGACTGACAGCTGGGTCCAGGTCCTGCAGGTTCTGTGTTTGGACTCACCCAGAACAGGAGGTTGAAGAAGAACAGCGAGTATTTGACGCACTTGTTCACCGCCATGGCTTCTCTTCACAGATCCTCCGAGCACAGCAGCTCCTGCAGGTGAAGGCACAGACAGGTAATCAGAGCAGGCCGTCTCACCTGTTCTCCTCCCTCAGCCTGAGGGTGTGCTCCTTTAGCACCTCCTCCTCCTCCCTCTGAGCACCTCCCTCTCTTTGTTCCCAAATACCTAACAGAAATGACCATTTCTCACAATCAGTTCATGTCAATAACATTTATGTTCAGGCTGACTGATGCTCCAGGTGCTAAAACAAAAGTTTAATCTTGAAGCTCCGCCCACTTTCCTGTCCTCAGTCCAGCTCTGGTTGAGATCCTGTGAAACAAAAAGTGAGAACCCCTCAGGGTGTGAAGTTTTGCTGCAACACCTCCGTCATCTGAAGGAACGCAAACCATCCGCCGCCGGGCCCGACCAACGTTTAGACGGGCCTCAAATGAGCTCAGAGCACGTGCAGGTCATGACTCTCAGCAACCACGCATCAAACTTCAGCTGTAAAATAAAGGTTGAATGAATGAAAAAAAATCAGCTGATTCAGGCTCCAGAAGTTGTCGTCTGCACTGCAGAGCCATCTTAGTGGAAACTACAAGTCCTGAACGAAAGGTGAGTTTTCTGTGGATCAGGACAGGAAGACAAACGTCCAGGTGAGGGCGGGTTCAAGGACCCAAGGTTCAAGGACTCAAGGTTCAAGGACTCAAGGTTCAAGGACTCGTCCACCTGCAGCTCGTCTCTGATGTGTGGGCGACTCTCGGTTGTTTTCATTCTTTAGATTTCCACAAAGCAGAAACATAATCTGAACAATCATCCTGCTTGCTGAAGGGTTTCAGTATTATGTGCAGTTGGGATAATCTGTTATAATCTGAGAGCTCACTTAAGGATAATCTGTTATAATCTGAGCTCAGTTAAGGATAATCTGTTATAATCTGAGAGCTCAGTTAAGGATAATCTGTTATAATCTGAGAGTTCAGTTAAGGATAATCTGTTATAATCTGAGAGCTCATTTAAGGATAATCTGTTATAATCTGAGAGCTCACTTAAGTATAATCTGTTATAATCTGAGAGTTCAGTTAAGGATAATCTGTTATAATCTGAGAGTTCAGTTAAGGATAATCTGTTAAAATCTGAGAGTTCAGTTAAGAATAATCTGTTATAATCTGAGAGCTCAGTTAAGGATAATCTGTTAAAATCTGAGAGCTCAGTTAATGATAATCTGTTATAATGTGAGAGCTCAGTTTTGGATAATCTGTTATAATCTGAGAGTTCAGTTAAGGATAATCTGTTATAATCTGATAGCTCAATTAAGTATAATCTGTTATAATCTGATAGCTCAATTAAGGATAATCTGTTATAATCTGATAGCTCAATTAAGGATAATCTGTTATAATCTGAGAGCTCACTTAAGGATAATCTGTTATAATCTGAGAGCTCACTTAAAGATAATCTGTTATAATCTGAGAGCTCAGTTAAGTATAATCTGTTATAATCTGAGAGTTCAGTTAAGGATAATCTGTTATAATCCGAAAGTTCAGTTAAGGATAATATGTTAAAATCTGAGAGTTCAGTTAAGAATAATCTGTTATAATCTGAGAGCTCAGTTAAGGATAATCAGTTAAAATCTGAGAGCTCAGTTAATGATAATCTGTTATAATGTGAGAGCTCAGTTAATGATAATCTGTTATAATCTGAGAGCTCAGTTTTAGATAATCTGTTATAATCTGAGAGCTCAGTTAAGGATAATCTGTTATAATCTGAGAGTTCAATTAAGGATAATCTGTTATAATCCGAGAGTTCAGTTAAGGATAATCTGTTTTAATCTGGGAGCTCAATTAAGGATAATCTGTTAAAATCTGAGAGTTCAGTTAAGGATAATCTGTTATAATCTGAGAGCTCAGTTAAGGATTATCTGTTATAATCTGAGAGCTCAGTTTTGGATAATCTGTTATAATCTGAGAGCTCAGTTTTGGATAATCTGTTATAATCTGAGGGTTCAGTTAAGGATAATCTGTTATAATCTGAGAGTTCAGTTAAGGATAATCTGTTATAATCTGAGAGCTCAGTTAAGGATTATCTGTTATAATCTGAGAGCTCAGTTTTGGATAATCTGTTATAATCTGAGGGTTCAATTAAGGATAATCTGTTAAAATCTGAGAGTTCAGTTAAGGATAATCTGTTTTAATCTGGGAGCTCAATTAAGGATAATCTGTTAAAATCTGAGAGTTCAGTTAAGGATTGTAGTGAGATAGACCCCCTCATCTCTGACGTGGATGTACACCTTTTCACCTCTCTGAAACTCTGAGTGGTACAGTGCTCCTGAGGCTCTCAAGGAGACAAGTGAACACTATTTTATTACATTATTTTGAATCAAAACACAATAAGTCATAAGAGACTCTCTTATTCCTCTATTTTTGTGTTAATGAATAACCTTGTGTTACTTGTATAAGCATTATTGAATTCAATGTTTGTTAAGTCAAAGACTGTTTAATTCAAACTGTTTAATTCAAGTTGGAAATCCAATGTTATTTCAAAATAATGATCACTTCTTCATATGATGAATCAAACGGTGAAAGTGAATTAATATGTCAGACTGAACTCGATCAGTTTTGTTAGAAGTTAGAACACAGTTTTAATCAGTTGTTTTATGAAGCTGGCTCCAGTCTAATCTGTTTCTCTGTCTTCATTCTAAACAACTTCTTCTCTGTTCTAAAAACTGATCTTCTCCTATCCGAGTGACCTTCATCCACTGGTTTGTTTGGACCAATCAGAGAAGAACAACAAGTCACTGATCACAGATCCTTCCTTAAAGTTCTAAGCTGTTGCTGGAACTGACGAAGTTTGCTGAGGACCTCAATGCCATGATGAGGTTCCCCAAAGAACTGATGATCGTCTGGTCAACACGCTAATGACCACGTCATTCAGTTAAAAGATTTATAACATGCCAAGTTATAAATCTATTTCAAGCTGTGAAAAGCTTCACTTTATTGACATTCCTTTACGGAACGTCTTATCTTGAACAACAACACCAGGAGCTGCCGTTACTTTCGGTTCGAGTCAAGGCGCACGTCTGGAGACGCTGAGAATGGTAAACGAACTGACCAAACTGGACCGAGGGAGACTGACCATCTTCACGAGGTAACAAAGTCGTCAAATGCTTTGCCAAGGGTACCAACGTGTAGCCGAGATCGGCCGGAGAGCTGCCATGTTTCTGGTTAAAACACGTCAAGATAACTCTCCTCATCCTCCATTTTCTTCCTCCTCCATTTTCTCTTCACTGAAACTTTCTTACTTTAAGTAACTAAACTTTAAGTTATTGTGCCAGCAGAGATATAAGTGAGTTATTAAAACCCATGACTTTATTCTGTTGTTCCTATGAAATTACGGACGCGTATTTCATCTGTGCTGAAGTTAATTTATAGGAAAAATAATCAACCAATCATGTACAAATGTGTGATGTAATTTATAATTATGTTAAATAAATGGTCCAGTCATGCTGTACCAACATAAGTTTAACGTTTCCTGTGAATTACATCTGGTCAAGGTATAGAATTATTGGTATTAAGCTGAAAAAGAGAGAACTCGTTTAATTAATGATGTATTTTTGTGTCAGTCTAAACCCTGCCAATTTATACATCTAAAATATAGGTACGTCATTAAACTGACCCCATCCTATATTACTACAGGATAATCTGTTATAATCTAAGAGCTCAGTTAAGGATAATCTGTTATAATCTGAGAGCTCAATTTTGAATAATCTGTTATAATCTGAGGGTTCAGTTAAGGATAATCTGTTAAAATCTGAGAGCTCGGTTAAGAATAATCTGTTATAAGGGGCCAAGATGGTGTAGTGGCAGGGAAACCGACTTGGGACCCGAAGGTCCCAGGTTCGAACCCCAGTCACGGCATAACTTGTGGTGTGTTTGAGCAGCACACCTCATCCCAATTGCTCCCCAGCACGCTTTCTATAGCTGCCCACTGCCCCACCTGGTGGTGATTGGGTTAAATGCAGAGTCAAATTTCGTCTTGTATGGGAACATACACAGATGACAAAAATGTGACATTATTATTATTATTATAATGTGAGAGCTCAGTTAATGATAATCTGTTATAATGTGAGAGCTCAGTTAATGATAATCTGTTGTAATCCGAGAGCTCAGTTTTGGATAATCTGTTATAATCTGATAGCTCAATTAAGGATAATCTGTTAAAATCTGAGAGTTCGTGCCGGCGCTTTGGTGTAAGGGATAAGCGCGCGGCACATGTTGAGGCTGAGCCTCTCTGCAGGCGTCGCGGGTTCGCGTCCCAGACCCGACGAGCTGTTTCTGCAGTGTCTTCCCTCTCTCTACCCGTTTCGCCCTCTCCCTCTACAATAAAGGCCACTAGAGCCCAAAAATGTAAAAAAAATAAAAATAAAAAAATAAAATCAGAGTTCAGTTAAGGATAATCTGTTAAAATCTGAGGGTTCAGTTTTGTTTTTTTGAGCTTCTTTAGCTGTTAATTCACCGTTTTCTTCTTATAATAATAATAATAATAATGAATTCAATTTATAACGCACTTTTCATTAATGAAAATCTCAAAGTAAAGTAATCTTGAGTGAATCTCAAAGAAGTAATCTTCTTGTCCTGAGTCCCAGTTTAAGATCCAGCTCAGATTTTTATCGTTTTGTTAGTTTTCTCTGTTTCTCTGGTTTAGATTTCCTTTGTTTTCTGATGAAGAAACAATTGTTTGGGTGAAAAACGGTAAACGACGTCACGAACACGATGCATTAGCTCTTGGACGGTGTGGTTGTGACGACTCTCAGCTACTACCACTGTAGCTCGGTGTCTGTAAATGTAACGAGGAGGTTGGTAAAGCTGCGTTGCAATGGCGACCATCCTGAATTGGGTTGAGTAGAAAAGTTTAGATGTACGACTAATGATTACAGTAGTTTGTTGTGAACATTTAATTCAAACGAGTCCAGTGGCTTATAAGATATTTTGCTAACAAGCAGACACAAACATCACCAGCTGTTTGCCAGTGAACACTGAAGATGAGGAGGAATTTAAAAAAGGCCTTGAAACAGACCAGTTTGTAAAAAGAACGACACTTTGCCTCCATCTAGCTTCAGCCGAGCTGAGCTACAGACAGGAAACAGCTGGTCGCTTTCCCGCCTTTTTGTGTGTGTGTGTGTTTTTGTTTCAAACCAACAGAGATGATGCAACAAGTCCTGCAGCCACGCGAACACATGCACGGTGCAGCCGCTGTCTGTTAATCCCGTCCTGTTCATCTGGTTTTATTACAGATTATTGCACATTCAAGCAGTTAACGGCTAACTTTAAACACCAGAAGCAGCCGAAGGGTTTCAAGCTGAAGGTAGGAGGACGCTTCGTAAGCGCTGAATCAGCGTTGACACAGTTTTTCTGCTTTTTAACATCTTGTTGCTTCAGCACACTCCAGAAGATCTGCTCGTTCAGAGACGGTGAACCGTTTCCAAGGGCGTAGATGTCATCTCATTATTGGGGGGGGTATAAACAGGGACATTTTTTAAAAGCAAATTTGGGGGGGTCGGCAAAGTTACAGTGAAATGTAATGCAAAATGTACAGAGGGAAGTTTATCCAAACTGCATGCATATACTATGCAGAATAATCAGCAATAATATTGATTTAAATGGCATGTATTTAATAGTCTTAATAGTAATATTAATCAGTACAATAGTGACACTCATTACTCTTATAAAAAAATAATGTGTTCAATCTGCAGTACACTTGACTTGGTTAACTATTAAAAAGCACAAACACTGTTTGTAGGGGAGAATAAGCACTTATTAACAAAACTGAAGCTTATTTATGCCTAACAGTATTTAATTGTGATTATTACAAAGGCTGCCAGAGACTTGGTAGACTGTAATTTTCTTATGAATTAAGGCATGTATTAAAAATATTACAAGCAAAATAACATTCTGGAAGCTGTTTATAAAGAAATATAACAATATAACCTGGAAGTAGGTGGTTTCGTAACTTAAAATTAATACTCAAAGAAGCAAGGCTTTTCTAGAAAAATATTAATATTTTATTTTGTTATTTTAAAAGACTGTAAGTTTAAAGTGTAACTCACCTCACCGTCAAAAGATAGCTCCGCCCCAGCACAAGATTTGAAAAATGCAAAAAAATGGGAGTGTCAACAAACACCGCCTAAAGGAGGGGGAGGCGGGTGGGGGGTGAGCGAGGAGGTGTGGCCAGGACGAGAGACCGTCATTGTTTTTGAATGTTAAAATTACATTAGTAATAAACAACTTAAAACAAGCAACAACAAAGAATTATTATGTAGATGTATTTATCTATTCTCACCCGATCTATCCGAAACAAAAGGCTTAAAAAAAAAAGAAAATAATACCACAATGTATGCCATGACCGGGGATTGAACCCGGGTCTTTTGGGTTCCAAACCGGCTCCCTACCTCTGGACCAACTTGGCATTCATGCATCACCAGTCCTTCACAGAATAAGAAAACAAATACAACCACATACTTTTAGAACGCTGGAGTTTTGATTAGATTTTGATGAAGTGAAAAGTATTCTTAAAATAAATAAGTTGCTACCGTATTTTCCGGATTATAGGTCGCACCGGAATATAGGTCGCATTGTCCAATTATTGCCAAAAAATTGGAAAAATCCATAAATAGATTGCACCGGAATATAGGTTGCACCTACGTCACCGCCGACGTAACGCGTCATCCACCGCTGACGTGACGCGTCACCGCTGAGACAACCCGGATGTGGACCGAGTGTTTAGCTCTGTTACAAATGTCTGCCACAGGAGCGCACAGCAAGGCTTTTAAGAAGATTAACACTTAAAAACATTTATTTGTTTGCAAAAAATTATAGCTGACATTATAGCACAAGGGTTAGTGGTTTATTAGCCGAGTTGTTTATTGGGATATCCCGGATTTCTCTCTTCTTCTTTTTTTTTGTTGCCTTTTTATATTTATATTGTTTGAATGCACAGTTTCCTTTATTGAATTATTGGGGGTGACAATTGACAAATCTACACTTCCCCAAGATTGGGGAGGGGTGGGGGGTCCGGACTACACTTCCCCAAGATTGGGGGGGTCCAGACCCCCCTGACACCCCCGGGATCTACGCCCCTGACTGTTTCATCTGTCCTGAAGCCGAGCTTGTTCCTGCTGAGGGTCGGTCTCTGATCCTGTTTGGGGTGTTTGAGGACAGGGTCTCAGGACTCGGTTGTACAGAGATGGGGTCTGGTTTTGTTAAAATACAGAGTCCTCTCTTCTAGTTACAGATGATATGGTTCTGTTGGGGCGGTCTCTCCGGGCTGGGGATGAGTCTCTGCCTCAGGAGGAGTTGTTCATTTGAGTCTTGGAGAAGCAGACGAACCAAAGAATCAGGACCTCGTCCACAGATCAGGAATTTGGTTAGGTTTAGGAACAAGGGTAAGGGTGGTTACAGGTAAGTTAAGGGTTGGCCCTCTGGGTCAGGTGTAAGGTTAGGTTTAGGAAAAGGGTTAGCTAAAAAAAGACACTTCCTGGTTTACCCCCGTGCGACGCTGCCTATTATCAGCGATAATAACGTACCTTTAATCCTACTAGGAGGTAGGTGGGACAGTCTGACCGCTACATATGGGGATGATAACAACCAATAACATCTGAAGCTGCTCTAGGGTGTGTCTTCTCTGATAAGCCTTGGGACCCCTCAGGATGGAAACAGGGGTGCATGGACCCGTTACCTCCATGACCCGACCACAGACAGATGAGGGATCCAGAAATAGTGCAGGTGTTTTGAAAGATGGAGCTCCTCTCCTCGTCTGTAAGCTACTCGATGGAGGATGAATCATGAGCCCAGGTGAAGGATGGAAAGTAAACAGACCAGCAAGTTGTAAGCTTTGAATTTTGGCTAAGCTTCTTTACCAAAATAGACCAGAGCAATGCCCTCATTACTGCAGAGCAAGCCTCCCATCATCTCCTGCACTGAGCAGACACTGAGATACGTGAACTGGGGACCCATCCCCAACATGGTTTTTCAGCAATCCACCTTCTGGTCAAGAACTTTGACCTCAAACGTTAAATTTACAGTAAAAACATCAACTCACATCTATTTTCGTGTGGTTATGTTTTGCAGAGTTGTTTTGGTTGCCAGCAGATCAAGAATGACAACCAAAGAAGATCTCTGGAACATCCTCAACGACTTGACTAATGATCAGTTCAAGCATTTCAAGTGGTTCCTAAAAGATGCAGAAGAAGGTTTCAGAGCCATCCCAGCAGTCCGGCTGGAGGAGGCGGACCAGCAGGACACTGTGGATCAGATGGTGCAGAACTATGGCACTATCACTAAAGCTCTGCAGAAAACCACCAGGATTTTGGAGAAGATCAACAGGAATGATCTGGTACAGTGTTTGTCAAGACAGAAAAGTAAGTTAAAAACAATAAGACCTAAAAATTAGGCCTGTCGCGATAAATAATAAACCAATTAATCGCATGATAAATGAAAATTATCTACCTCATTTTCATTTATCGGCTTTATCGTTTCTTCCGGTCTCTCTTTCTGAAGACACTGGATGACAAAATGTTCAAATTCGGTGTTCTTCACTGACCCCTCCCTTTCTCTTTAAAATCTGTTTGAATCGCGTTTTTGGATCGTTAAAAGCAGCTAAGCTACGAGCTAAGCTAACAGGCCAACCTCGGGGGAAAAACCTCCGTCTTGTCGAAGCTCTAAAATTCACGGTCGAAACCCGTGCCTTCGTGGAAAAAGTTGTTTTTCTCTGGAAAAAGAAACTGCGAACTTGTTTACTGATTTTTTTTTATTAGAAGCTTTGTGTGAAAAATGCTAAAGAGCTCAAACCACACTGAGCGTCCGCTATTTTGAGAACCGGAGACAGCCCATGTCCCGTCAAGGGGCCTCCCTCCCATTTTTCTTAAAGGGGCCGAGATGGTGTAGAGGCAGGGCAGCCGGCTTAGGACCAGAAGGTCTCGGCATACCTCGTTGTGTCCCTGGGCAAGACACTTAACCCCGAGTTGCTCCCGGTAGGACAGGCAGCGCCTTGCATGGCAGTCTTCCGCTACCGGTGTATGAATGTGTGTATGAATGGGTGGATGGCTGGTACTGTGAAGCACTTTGGGGCCCCTCAAAGGGGGCTGGAAAGCACTATATAAGTAAGCTCCATTTACCATTAAAGAGACATGCTGCTCGCTCCCTCACTATCCATCCGTCGGTTCAAACAGTCTTATACTGCCATCCGGTGGTCGAAAAAGGAACTACACACAAAAATGAACCAACGTTTCTTCTTAAATTTGACAATAATTACTAATTATTGTCAATTTTCAAACAATATTATCATTTATCGCAATAATTTCTGAGACAATTAATCGCCCAGCAAAATTGATCGTGACAGGCCTACTAAAAATGCATTACGTGAATTATTAGATACATCTATTACGGGTTTAGAGTGATTTTTATGCAACGCTAACCATTTTGTCCCAACTCTGCTTTGGTTTAGATGTTAAGAACATCAACTCCGCTCATTCTCCCTGTGACTCTGAGAGGCAGAAGGCCAAACTGGAAGAGATGAAGACTAAAACAAAGCTGATGATACAGGAGAGGAAGGAGAAGATTGATGAAGTCCAACGCTCAGCAGAGCTCAGCAGGAAGTTTGCAGACCAACAGATTTCGGCCAGCGAGCGCGATTTCACAGCTTTGATCCGGTCAGCTCAGAGAAGTTTGGCCCGTGTTGCAGAAGAGATCAAGGAAAGGAAGAGCAGGACACAGAGAGATGCTAACAGGATCATCCAAGAGCTGAAGCAGGAAATCTCTGAGCTGTCCAAGAGAGAGGCCGAGCTGAACAACGATAACCTCGGCTACAATCAGAGCTTCCCCTTCAAGAACTGGACCGAGGTCACAGTTCCTCAACCATCTTATGAGGAAACCGTGACGACTTCTGTGAACGCACTGAAGGAGATGCTCGCCGAAGAGACGAGGACGCTCCTGAGGAGGGCCGAACTGAAGCAGTTTACGGTCGATGTGACTCTGGACCAGAACACAGCTCATCCCAATCTCGTCCTGTCCAAAGACAGGAAACAAGTTTACTGCGGTAACATCAAGCAGAACCTCCCGGATAATCCAGAACGGTTTGACACCGCTGCCAACGTCTTGGGAGAGCAGAGTTTCTCATCGGGAAGATTTTACTTTGAGGTTCAGGTGGAAGGAAAAATCTCCTGGGATGTAGGTGTGGTCCACGAGTCCATCAGCAGGAAGGGGTCGATTAACGCCTGCCCTGACGATGGATACTGGGCCATTTGTTTCAGGGGAAAGCAGTATAAAGCCTCAAGAGTCCATCTTACTTTACCCACCCCATTAAACAGACTAGGTGTGTTTGTGGATTGTGAGAAGGGGTTCATTTCATTTTATAATGCAGAATCTGCAGAAATAATCCATAAGTTTACAGACTTGTTGTTTAAAGAGAAGCTTTACCCATTCTTCAGCCCCAGCACTAACCACGGCGGTCGGAACACCGCGCCTCTGGTTCTCTAGACATCAATGAAAATTATTAGATTGACTATTTTCTGTGGTAAATAACACCGTTAATCCCCCCCCCGGTAACCCCACCGTTGGCAGGGTTGGTGACCAAAGAAACTAAACTGTGACTGACTGGAGACAAGAAAGAAACTTTAACATTTCAGACACGAGGAAGGCGTAAATAGGACTTTTTGTATTTTAGCGTATCGAAACTGTTGGGGACTGGACAAAGACGCAAAATGTTAATAAAATTGATTCTCATCTTACATTTGAATCCTATATTAAAAACATTTGCAAGACTTCATTTTTTCATCTGAAAAACATCTCCAATCTCTGTCCATTACTCTCCTTCTCCAATGCTGAAAAACTTGTCCATGCGTTCGTTTCCTCAAAACTGGTCTACTGCAATGCACTTTTCTATGGAATTCCATCCAAGCACATTCAGAAACTTCAGTATGTACAGAACAGTGCAGCCAGGATTCTGATGAAGCAAAGAAAACATGATCATATCACCCCAATCCTTAAATTTCTCCACTGGCTTCCCATGTCACACTTTAAAATGCAGTACCGCTAATAACTAATTATCTATCAGTAAAAACGAAAAAAAAAAAACGTATTTACAGGCTCTTAAATCAACCGGACGACTGCTCACGGACCACATCCGGTCAGCGCCGGATGTGGTCCGTGAAAAAAAGCGGTCCCCGCTAGAGAGAGCGTGTATAGCAGTTAGCAGCCAGTGTGTTACTCTGCAGCCTTATTGCTTGTTTTCGAAGAGTCAGACGAAGAGTTTTTAACATGGAGGGTGAACTTATGGATGTTTCTCAGCGGCCTACGCGACGCGTCAGCGCCTCATTTGCCCTGCTCAAAATGGCGGCTGGCCACAGAAGCGAGCCCACACGGACTTTACAAGAAAACACGGTAAAAACAATTATTTCTTTGCTGAGAAAAAATATATTTCTTAGCTGACTTTATAGCACAAGGGTTTCTGAGCTTAACCGTTTCACGAAATGGTCAAATCTGCTGGATTTAAAAAAGTAGTTCGCCATTTCAAATGGCAAACTACTTTCTTTCATGCAAATGGCCCACGGGTTGGACGGCTTTATTTCTTTAAATTTAGCTAAATAAACGCTTAGCTGACTTTATAGCACAAGGGTTCCTGAGCTTAACCGTTTCACGAAATGGTCAAATCTGCTTGATTTAAAAAAGTAGTTCGCCATTTGCACATTAGCGCTTTAGAATTAGCTTCCGCTAGCTTTGCTAAGACATAAGCGCTTTTGAAATTGCAGACCTAAATAAATTAATAAGCGCTTTAGAAATAGCGGAACTAATTTTTGGATTAGCGCTGCCCAGCACTGATTGTTATTATAAAATACTGTACACAACTTAATTTAGAGCTTTAATGCACTTCATGAGTCTGATGAATTTTATAAAAACATCTTGGCCCTTGAATTGTCCTTTAACGTTCTGACGATTCATGTTCTTTAGGGGGGGTGGGTGGAATTGACCACCTTATTTAACTATTTATGATTCCCCCACACAATAAACAAGTCAATCTTTTAGAGCTCTCAGCCTGAAATAAAATGATCAACCTTAAATCAATTTAAAAAAAATTTACTATTAAAGGGCTATTAGTTTTTTTTAAAAATCCACATTTCGTTTTTTTTTTCCATATGTTAATGGAATATACAGTATTCATTTTATGGCGATTTTTGTACACTATAAAATATATATATGTATGTATATATATATGTATGTATATATGTATATAATATGTATATATATGTAGGTA
>JBBPBX010001198.1:13455-24274 GCA_038048925.1 Garcialebias charrua | reverse complement strand
TACACACACGTCACACACACACACGGCAGTGGCCATCTTGGATTTTGACATGGAAAACCAATTTTCGATAGTGACCTTTCTAATGCCTAGATGCAGCCACACACCAAAATGGAAGTCACCTCACTTATTGTTCAAGTTATCATGAGCACAACTTGCAGGGATGGTGCTTCCATCCCCCCTCTTCCCTCCGTGATGGAGCACAACAATTAAAGCAGACAGAATGAAATTAAAGTTGTGCACATATTGAATATGTGAATTTCTATTAACCTGGTTAGCTGAAAATTTTATTGAGCTAAAGATAAAAGTTGCTGTCGGGCTGTTTATGTTCCAAGCTGTGGACTGACTAAAATGTACAAAGAGCCTGTCGGGATAAAACAGAAAATTTAATTTCTAATAAAACATAATGCTAACAATGCTCTGATGCATGTTCAATGATCCAGGAAGATAAATCTTCAGTAAAGAAGTACCCGTCCACAGGAACTGACTCAACCTTGTTAGATGGAGGTAACAACAATTTAAGTCGATAATCGCCAAAGGTCATGCTCATTAATCCACAATAAAAACCAACAATGTTCAGTCAGGTCATCTGGACGGTTTCTTTTTTGTTGAGACGTTTTGTCCTTCATACAAAGGACTTCTTCAATCTGAGAAGCCACCAACAAACTGAATTCCACAAAAAGCACACTCCCACGGTGGGAAAAAAACAGTTTGCTGGTGATAAGATGTTTTGATAAGATGTTAATCTGTTTTTTCTCCGCTATGGGTGCATGCTGTTTGTAGGATTTAGTTCGTTGGTGGCTCCTCAGATTGAAGAAGTCCTTTGGATAAAGGACTTCTTCAATGAACACAACATTGAGAGTTTAACCGTTTTTATTTCAAAAACAACCAACTAAAGTAAAAAAACACTTTAAGCCATCACAAGGCAACCATCAGCCCTGAAGTGGTGCTGGCTCAACAACCAGCCTGGTACACAACCAGAAACCTTGAAGGTGAACACCTCAGGCCACACCTTGAATCCACTCCTTCACAGGTGCAGCCAGTTAGGCCTGTGCAGCGTTGAACTGTTGCAGTACCAGTACCACTGCTGAGCCAGTGAAGATGCAGAGGTGTTATACCATTATACAGGTGCTGGTCATAAAATTAGAATATCATGAAGTTGATTTATTTCAGTAATTCCATTCAAAAAGTTAATCTTGTATATTGTATTCATTCATTACACACAGACTGATACATTTCAAATGTTTATTTCTTTTAATGTTGGTGATTATAACTGACAACTAATGAAAACCCCAAATTCAGTATCTCAGATAATTGGAATATTACATAAGAACAATAAAAAATTTTAAAAAAACGTTCAACACAAAAACAACTGGACTTTATTTGCAATAGATGAAGCTTATTGTCCTTGGTTATTCATGCAGGAGAAATTAGATAGTTGGCCTATTTCCAAGGCTGGCGGGGAGTCAGATTCAGATAAGCTTGATTGTTGATTTTCTTCAGGCAGACAGATTTTCAAAGTCAAGTCAAAGTCAAAATCAACTTTATTGTCAGAACTGCAATATGTACAGGACATACACAGGATTGAAATTGCGTTTCTCTCAGTCCCTCGGTGCAACAGTAACCATCTAAACACTAAACACTAAAACATTTAATAAACATAAGCATAAAATAGTAAAAGTGTAACACTGTCCTGAGTTTTTTCATAATAGTATAAAAGTATGAAAATTTACACCAACACTGAAACACCAAACACCCCTAAAACACCAAACACCCAATGAACATAAGCATAAAATGAAATAATAAAAGTGTAATACTGTCCTGAGTTTTTGCATAGTAGTATAAAAAGTATAAAAAGTATATCTATAAAATAAACTGAAGGTTCTAGCATTGACATTTGCAAAGAGTGGCACAGCAGCATATAAGTTAATGTACACAGTATATGTATGAGGTAGTTGATGTTGGTATATAGGCAAAGTGGCATATGCAGTGAGGCACATAAGGCGCATTTGTCATCCTTAGATAAGGCTAGTCAGAGAATGCTGTATATGTATCAGCAGTAGTGTAGATAAAAGTAGTGTACTACTACATAAAAGTAGTTTTTCTTCAACCTTGAGTCCATCTGGACGTGCTGTTTCCAAAATGGCCTAATTGTGGGAACCCATTCCACTGATCCATGCTATGAGTCTCCCTCAAGGTCGAGCCCACCATACTGACAAGTCCCAGAAACCGCAGGTAGTCTGCAATTCTCATAAATCGCCTCCACCTTACGGTTTAGCTCATAAATCAGCTGATTTTGCGAGGTCACGGCATGGATCAAACCTTCACACTGGCTCGGAAGCTTTGCCATGGCTGAAACTGCTGCCAATGCCTTCTTCAATTGTTGATAAAACAGAGCCCCGCCGATGCCAAAAAGCAGAGTCCCTGCTATCATATATCTAAATATGTAAATGTCTTCAAAGTCCTCCTGAGACAGGATTGAGAGACACGTCACCTGCCACACTCCCCACAAGTCCAAGACGTATCCCGCAGTGTGTCTCAGCTGGACACGTCGGTTGAAAAAATCTTGTCAATAGAGTTGATCGTCCATGATACCAGATCCGCAATCTTAATTTACATTCGGGACATGTGTACCAGGTGCTTCAGACATACAGAGAGCAGAGCAGGAAGAAGGAAAAATGGGGAGGAAAGGCAGAAGCAGCCACCTGGAGCGGAGCAAGGGAGTCCTTCAACCAGGTACTGGTAGCTTTAGCACTGTGTGCAGGTGCCGAGTCCTGCTGGAAAACGAAATCTGCATCTCCATAAAGTTGGTCAGCAGCAGGAAGCATGAAGTGCTCTAAAATTTCCTGGTAGACGACTGTGGTGACCTTGGACCACAGAAAACACAGTGGACCAACACCAGCAGATGACATGGCACCACAAACTATCACTGACTTTGGAACCTTAACACTGGACCTCAAGCAACATGGATTCTGTGTCTCTCTTCTCTTCTTCCAGACTCTGGGACCTTGATTTCCAAAGGAAATGTAAAATTTACTTTTATCAGAGAATATAACTTTGGACCACTCAGCAGCAGTCCCAGGCGAGGCACTTCTGACACCGTTTCTTGTTCAAGAGTGGCTTGACACAAGGAATGTGACAGCTGAAACCCATGTCTTGCATATGTCTGTGCGTGGTGGTTTTTGATGCACTGACTCCAGCTGCAGTCCACTCTTTCTGAATCTCCCCCACATTTTGTAATGGGTTTTGTTTCACAATCCTCTCCACGGTGAGGTTATCCCTATTACTTGTACACTTTTTTCTACCACATTGTTTCCTTCCTCTCTATTAATGTTTGGACACAGAGCTCTGTGAACAGCCAGCCTCTTTAGCAATGACCTTTTGTCTTTCCCTCCTTGTGTAAGGTGTCAATGGTCATCTTTTGGACAACTGTCAAGTCAGCAGTCTTCCTCATGATTGTGTAGCCTATATAACTAGACTGAGACCATTTAAAGGCCTTTGCAGGTGTTTTGAGTTAAAGCTGCAGTATGTAGCTTTTTTTTATGAACATATTTCTTCACTCTGTCACTACCTCCTGACAGACTGATGTTAGCCAGGTAATCTCTGAAAAAAATTAAAAAAAAATATTGTCCCCTTGCTTCTCCAGGTGGTAAATAAGCATTTCTAAAAAGAAAAGGTGACCCGCCATTTTCCAGCCAATAAAAACAGAGTTTGTAACCAGCCAATAAAAACAGAGCTTGAATTTGAATCAGCCAATAAAAACAGAGCTTGAATTTGAAATTCAACAGACCACAAGGGGGCAGAGCCACATATGGCTCTGAGGGGGAGGGATCAGAATGCTTTGCCTGTTGAAAATATTTCTAACTGCTGCAGTTCTACAGAAACTGCATACTGAACCTTTAATCAGCTGATTAGAGTGTGGCACCAGCTGTCTTCAATATTGAACCTTTTCACAATATTCTAATTTTCTGAGATACTGAATTTGGGGTTTTCATTAGTTGTCAGTTATAATCATCAACATTTAAAGAAATAAACATTTGAAAAATATCAGTCTGTGTGTAATAAATTAAATATACAAGTTTCACTATTTGAATGGAATTACTGAAATCAATCAACTTTTTCATGATTTTCTAATTTTATGACTAGCACCTGTATGCTAGGCTAACGTGTAAAGTTGAAACGAGTAGAGTTAAGCTAAATTGTTTTAAATAATTTTTCTAATTTTATTTGTGGTAATGATTGTTGGTCTTGGGCAGCATGGTGGCACAATTGGTAGAGCTGCTGATTCTCAGCGAGCAGGCCCCTGGTTCAAATCCCAATCCAGGGACCTTTCTGGGTGGAGTTTGCATGTTCTCTCCGTGCATACGTGGGTTTTCTCAGGATACTCTGGTTTCCTCCCACAGACCAAAAACATGTATGTTAGACTGATTGGTAACTTTAAATTGTCCCAAGGTGTGAATGAGAAAGTGAATGGTTGTTGGCCATGTGATAGACTTGCGACCCTTCCAGAGTGTACCCCGCCCCTCGCACAGCGATTGCTGGACATGGGCACCGGCGACCCCCGGGACCCAAAATGGAAGAAGCGGGTAAAAGATAATGGATGGATTGTTGGTCTTTGTTAGTTTTCATTAAAACACAACACTGTCAAACAAACAAAAAAACTGAGCTCATTTTTGTTTTTTCTGTTTCCAGACCTTTTCCAGGACTGAGAGCAACAACATGGAGAAACTTTCTCGAGAGCTCTGGAACGTTCTGCAGGACTTAACCCAAGACGACTTCATCAAATTCAAGTGGTTCCTGAAGCAAGATAATATGCTGGAGGGACAAAATGGCATCCCAGCAGCTGATCTAGAAAACACAGAAAGATGTAAAACTGTTGATCTGATGGTCGGGAAATATAAGGCTTCTGGAGCGAAGCGTCTCACCATTAACGTTTTAGGAGAAATTGGCAGGTTTGACCTGGTGGAGCGTCTGAAAAAATTTAACCTGGAACCAAAAGGTAAGTTAGAGGAAGGAAAAAGCTTTTGTAAATATACTTGATAATTTAGGCTTAAGTTGCAGATTTGGTGTAAAAAGAAAATCAAAACGGTAAAAGTTATGAAGAAAACAAACCTTTTAAATCCTTAAGTTTTATGCATCCGGGTATAAAATGGTGTAAAGCCAGAAGACAGAAAACAATTCCATTTGGGCCACCTGGTTGTCACTTTTTCAGCTTCTAACCCTCAAAATTATTAAACCAGAGACCTACTATTAAAGACAAAGCAACAATTTTCAAATGGATCATAAGTCACATTAAAAAAAAACATGAAGACAGTAATCATCTGAAGACCCCCAATTCAAGCTTCACCACTCACTCAGAAGTGAGACGCTGAACTCGACTTTTTAAGATCCTTCTAACCCAAGTCAAGTCCAAACTAGTGTGACGCCAGTCCTGATTTGTTAAATCTTTTGGTTGACAAACTTTGTATTGAAATGGTAAATTGAGAGATTGGCTGAAACAGTATGTGTACTTATATGTGAACTTGTGATCTGTTGTGCTTTAGACGTCAACATCGACTACCTGAGCTACGAGATGGAAGGCATTGGGGAAAAGATGGCCGAGCTAGAAAAACTGCGGGAGTTTGCGGTGGATGTGACTATGGATCCCGATACGGCACACCCAGACCTTGTCCTGTCCAGTGATGGCAAACAAGTATATGATACTGACGTGACCAAAGACCTCCCAAACAGTAACAAGAGATTTGATAAATGTCCCAGCGTCATGGGGAAAGAATTACTGTCAGGAAAATTTTACTTTGAGGTTCTAGTTGAAGGCAAGACTGCCTGGACTGTCGGAGTGGCCAAAGAATCCGTCAGCAGGAAGGGGGAAATAATTGTGACCCCAGACAAAGGATTCTGGACGATATGGTTAAGAAACAAAGTTTATGAAGCCATCACTAAACCTTCAGTGCGTCTCTCCCTTAAATCCCGTCTACAGAAGGTGGGGGTGTTCGTGGATCATGACAAGGGTCTGGTCTCGTTTTACAACGTGGAAACTGCTGGTCTTGTCTACTCCTTCACCGGTTGCCGCTTCAGTGGGAAACTCCTGGCCTACTTTGGGCCTTGTGGTAACAAAAATGGCACAAACTCTGCCCCCATGGTCATTACTCCTGTGGTTCACAAGATAAACAAGGCGGAGCTGAGGAGCGTCCAGCTGTTCGCCGTGGACGTGGTTCTGGATCCTGACACAGCCCATCCTGAACTGATCCTGTCCGATGATGGGAAACGAGTACATCATGCTGATGAGAGGCAAGATCTCCCAGACAACCCAAAGAGATTCAGGGACTGCGTCAACGTTTTAGGGAGACAGAGTTTCTCCTCTGGAAGGTTTTACTTTGAGGTCCAGGTTAAAGGAAAGACCGACTGGACTTTAGGAGTCAGCACAGAGTCCATTGACAGGAAGGGAGAGCTCACGCTACAACCTGAAAGTGGTTTTTGGACTATTTATTTAAGGAACGGGGATGAATACGAGGCTTTTGATAAACCCATAGTGCGTTTACCTTTAAGGTGTCATCCTCAGAAGGTGGGAGTGTTTGTGGACTATATGGAGGGTCTGGTTTCCTTTTACGATGTTGAAACTGCAGATCTCCTCTACTCCTTCACTCGATGCTGCTTCGCTGAGAACCTCCTGCCGTTCTTCAGTCCCTGTACGAACGTTGGTGGCCTGAACTCTGTTCCGCTCATCATTTCTCCGGTCAATCTCTCAGATTAGTTTAGTTTATTGTGTACCGGTATTTGTCATTTGCAGGTCAACAATTCACTGAAACGCTCAAGATGACATGAACTGTCTCAACTCACAAAAAACAACAACCATGCTACAAAAGTACAAAACACAACATACACCACACAGGTTGTGCAACAGGTGACTTTACAGGCAGTGAAGAACATTTAGAATAATTGTATTATGATGGCAAGGCAGCGACACACATGACACAGCCATATCATGCAGCAGCAACAAACACATTAGGTGTTACAGGTGTTTCAGTTCAGTCGAGCCGGTAGACAGAGAAGTCGTCCAGAGCCACAGCTCAGTCGGGGATGGACGGCTCCAGCCATGTTTCCGTAAAGACAAAGACTCAACAGCTGCTCATGCCCTGCTTGCAATAAATCAGCATGCGCAGGTCATCCTGTCTATTCCTCAGAGACTAAACACCCGAAAGCAGGCCCAAGGGGAGAGGGGGTTTGCTGCTTCTCTGGTGGATCCAGTATAAAACACACGCTTGCTTCCCTCTCTGTGTTTTCCTCTCATGGCGCCCAGGTAAACAAAAGACCCGGGGAACAATGTCCGCCTCAGAGTCCCCAAACGTTGCCCCAAAGTCCCCACTCACTGACGATGGCAACTCCAAAAGAGCGTTGCGGTCATACCCGTAGTGTGCAGTGCAGGCGCAAAAGGTCAAAACAAAAACAACAATGAACAAAACAGTATGAGTCAAAGCAGAGCTCTCATCAGTGCTGCCATGCTGCGATGCACGTGGATGAACCAAAACTCAGATTAGTGTTAATAGTTTAGTAATGGTTTTCCCGGTTAACGAAAAGCTTGCTTCTCTATGACTTCGGGCTGCAGGAGGGCAGGTTCTAACTGTTGTTTGTGCTTTTTCTCCAAATAGCAGTGCAATCTCCAAATAGCAGTTCAATCAATCAATCAATCAACTTTATTTCTATAGCACATTTTAAAACCCACAGGGGTAACCAAAGTGCTGTACAGTTAAGATCACCCAGAATTCCCGAAGACTCTGGATGGTGTGGAAGGGGTGCCAACTGGGGATTCCCTTGTCCTACTGGGTGACCTTGATGTCCATGTGGGCAATGAGTTATCTGGGGGGTGATTGAGATGAAAGGCCTCCCTGATCTGAACTCGAACACCGTTCTGTTTTTGGACCAGTGAGCGGAGCATGGGTTGTCCATAACAAACACCACGCTCAAGCACAGGCAGGTCCATAAGTGCACTTGGTACCAGGCTACCTAAGACTGAAGGTCGATGATTGATTTTACTATCATGTCATTAGATCTGGGTCAAGAGATGGACAAAGCTGTCAGCTGATCACCACCTGCTGGTGAGTTGGGTCCAGTGGAGGGGGAGACTGCAGGACAGACCTGGTAAACCCAAATACATAGTGAGGGTGAACTGGGAATGCCCGGTGGAACCCCTTGTTCATGTAATCTTCAGTTCACACCCCCCAGGAGAGTTTTCACATGTCCGCGGAGAGGTCGGGGACATGGAATCTGAATGGGCCGTGTTCAGGACCTCTATTGCAGATGCAGCTTCGTGAAGCTGTGGCCTGAAGGTCACTGGTGCCTCGTGGTGGCAACCAAAGGACCTGCAGGTGGACACAAGAGGTGAAGGAGGCCTTCAGGACTTGGCTGTCCCTGAGGACTCCTGAAGCGGCCAGAAGGACCGCAGCTTCTTCTTTGAGTTATTTGGAAGCCCTGAACACCCAGTCTCTAATATCGTCTCACTCTGGAGTGAATTTGCTTTCACTCCAGTTTCTACCTGTCTCACAAAGTGGCCCAGGCGTCAAAAAAGATTTCACGTTGTTTTGTTGATTCTCAAACGTTATTTTCTCCCAGCTGTTGCAGACTGCTACTGAAAGCAAACATCTGTCTGTGACCTTCAATGGGTTTGTGCCGTTTCCTGGCCCCGCGTCACCGGCTGGACAGTGTCCCCGCAAGCTTCACTAGATGGACAACTGACGCTATGCACGCGTCTTTAATTTTATTTGGAACAGGTTCAACTATGTTGTTGTTCTTTTAACACGCACAGTTCAAACAGACTTTTAGAAACTGAAAATACCAGAAATTTAAAATGAAGAAGAAAAATTTAAACATTGAAATCCTCAAATCAGAAATGTCTTATAAATGAGTTGGATTACTTTGCACGGATCGAGTTATTTAAAAAATGTGATTCCATATTTTGTTGTGGTCTTTTCTTGAATATTTATAAGCTGATGGATCCGTTTGTTGTTAACGTTTTGACAAAATGTCTTTTTTGAGTTGTGATTTTGAAAAAGTTATTTTGAAACAAATGTCACAAAAACTTGTTTACACCTGTTTTTATTGTTAAACTATCAAAAAAGAATTTGAAAGAAATATTTGAATCTTGCATTTTTATTTTATTCAAGTTAAATTTGATTCGTTTTATCCGAGTCTTGTTGAGACAAGTGCGTGTGGAGGAGGGGTAGAGGTAATTATCTAAAATGGATGAAGTCTGAAACATTTTACAGCCTCAGATCACACAGACACCTGGACATGTCTCCAGTCCATCACAGGGACACTTGGGCATGTCTCCAGTCCATCACAGGGACACCTGGACATGTCTCCAGTCCATCACAGGGACAGAGAGACAATTTAGGGTTACCAATCAGTCTAACATGCATGTTTTTAGTCTGTGGGAGGAAACCGGAGTACCCGGGGAAAACCCACGCAGCACAGAGAGAACATGTACTGTACCGGTAAACTCCACACAGAAAGGTCCCCAGCTGGGATTTATAACAATCAAATGTTTTAGGCCAGATGTTCAACAGCTACTCACAGAAACAGCCTGAGGAACACCATGGCCAAAATGTTTCAGAACAATATTTGTAGACTCAATCATCCAGGCAGATAAGAACAAAAAAGGTTAAATCAGGTCATCTGGACCAGAAACGTTTCGTCTTTCATCCGAAAGACTTCTTCAGGCTGAGGCCTGCTAACCCCAAACAGTCCTTAAACTGAGTTGAGTCTTAAATCCAGTTTCACTTTGTGTCCAGCTCTGCAGTGACGGAAGCAGGACCTGAGGAGCGTGACGTTTGAGGGGGACAGGAACTGAACTTTGTACGAGCAGGAAGTGGGTCAGAGAGAGGAGGAACGAAAGAAACGCTTCGACACCCTGAGGACTGCGGTTAGTCCAATGTGAGGGTGGAAATATGCAACCGTTTGGTTCGTCCTGCAACTCTTAAAGGTTCTGCTGGATTCACACGGATGACTTCTTCTTCCAGTTCCTGTGTGTGGAGCGACCACGTGAGAGGTCTCCGTTAGATTTCCTGCCTACCGGTAATTCTGTCAGCAGTGTGAATTTTAAGAGTTTACCACTGCTTCATGGGAAAAGATGCTGAAAACAACAGAAACTACTGAAGGTTCAATTGTTCAGATGAGTCAACAGGAGCAGATTTAACTTGTTCCTGTTAAAGGATTCAATTCACTTTCAGTTTTCAGAGCGTTGCCCTGAATTGACCATAACCAGACAGCTGTTCTAAAACCAGCGTACAATATAGAGCAAGGTTTTTTATAGTAACTCTCACTGTAACTGATGAAATGTTCCCAGTCTGATGAGTTACTTTGAACAGATGCAGCTGGTTACACAACACGAACAGACCGCTGGAGGGTTAATATTTAACAGGTTCGCTGAATTTATTAGTTTTGGTTTTGAACTGTTCAGTTTCACAAAGTGAAGCTGCTCTGGGGAAACTTAGGTTCAAAGTTTTGGACTGAATCATCAGCAAAACACAACAAGAGAAAGAAAAAACTCAATTTCCCTGATCTTAACGTTCACATAAAAGTCTAGACAGAAACCCTAAACAAGAAGCTTCTCAGCTTTCTTGTCTTTTCAGTTTGCTGTTTCTCTGAATGCTTTTCTAGATTTGTCTTTGTGTGCAAACTCTAGTTTTAAACTAATGCTACTTTGGTTTTTCAAAAAACTCACATTGAAAAGGTAAAATAGGTCAACAGTAAAATGTCTACAGTTAACTTTGTTTTGAATTTTGGTTGTATCTTGATCTCAAATTAAGTTATTGTAGGAAAATGCCGT
>JBBPBX010001198.1:0-11357 GCA_038048925.1 Garcialebias charrua | reverse complement strand
AGATAATATGCTGGAGGGACAAACTGGCATCCCAGCAGCTGATCTAGAAAACACAGAAAGATGTAAAACTGTTGATCTGATGGTCGGGAAATATAAGGCTTCTGGAGCGAAGCGTCTCACCATGAACGTTTTAGGAGAAATTGGCAGGTTTGACCTGGTGGAGCGTCTGAAAAAATTCAACCTGGAACCAAAAGGTAAGTTAGAAGAAGGAAAAAGGTTTTTGTAAATATACTTGATAATCGATATTTTGATAATTTAGGCTTTAGACAAACCTCTGGTCCAGTTCCACATTATTCTACTGGTCAAAGAGACAAAGCCAGAATTTGCTACAGTCAGCGAGACTTCAGCTCCTCCTCGGGCACTACTGATGTAAAGTCCAGACCAGAGAGGATACATGGTGCCTCCAACAAGGTCTTCTTTGGGGTCCTTCCTAAAAGGAGCAATGGATCACGTACTCTGAGCTCCTCACCCTGAGGAAGAACCCAGTAGAAATGACAGAAATCCAAGTCAGTTGCTTGTAGTCGGAGCCTTGTTCATCTGCTCATGATCCGTACCAGGAGGAGGTCGAAACATAAATGGACCAATATATTAAGAGTTTTTTTTATATCTTAGCTCCTATACTTCAGCAGACCAGAGCATTGCCTTCATTCTTCATTTGGCCATTCCCTCTTCAGGGGTCTCAACAGTCCTCCTTGTCCTCTGTCCTCACTCCAACTACCTCCATGTCCTCTATAACTACATGCATATATCTCCTCTGTCTTTTTCCTGGCAGCTGCATTTCATACATCCTTCTACAAATATACCCACTGTCCCTCCTCTGGACATGTCCAAACCATCTCAGTGTGTCCTCTCTAAGTTTATCTCCCAGTTGTTCAACATGTGCTGTACCTCTGATGATCTCATTCCTGATCTTATCCATCCTTGTCACTCCTAAGGAGAACCTCAGCATCTTCATTTCTGCTACTTCCAGTTCTTTCTCCTGTCTTTTTGTCCATGTCACTGTCTCCAGACCATACAACATAGCTGGTCTCACCACTGTCTTGTAAACTTTTCCTTTGACCTTTGCTGACACCTTTTTGTCACAAATCACTCCTGAAACTTTTCTCCATCCACTCCATCCTGCCTGGACTCTCTTTTTCACCTCTTTACCACATTCCCCATTTTCCTGGACAGTGGACCCCAAGTACTTGAAGTCCTGCACCTTTGTGACCTCTGCTCCTTGTAGCCTCACTGTTCCACTGGCCTCCCTCTCATTCACACACATGTACTCTGTCTTACTACGACTGACTTTCATTCCTCTTCTTTCAAGTGCATACCTCCACCTCTCCAAGTTCTCTTCCACTTGTTCCCTGTTCTCACCACAGATCACAATGTCATCTGCAAACATCATAGTCCATGGGGATTCCTGCCTGACCTCATCTGTTAGTCGGTCCATCACCAGAGCAAACAAGAAGGGGCTCAGAGCCGATCCTTGATGCAATCCCACCTCCACCTTGAAGGTATCTGTCACTCCTACAGCACATCTCACCACTGTCCTGCTGTCCTCATACATGTCCTGTACCAGTCTAACATACTTTTCTGCCACTCCAGATTTCCTCATGCAATACCACACCTCTTCTCTTGGTACCCTGTCATATGCTTTTTCTAAATCCACAAACACACAATGGAGTTCTTTCTGACCCTCTCTGTACTTCTCTATCAACATCCTCAAAGCAAAGATGGCATCTGTGGTGCTCTTTCTTGGCATGAAACCATACTGCTGCTCACAGATAGTTACATCTTGTCTAAGTCTTGCTTCCACAACTCTCTCCCAGATCTTCATTGTGTGGCTCATCAACTTAATTCCCCTGTAGTTGCTACAACTCTGTACATCACCCTTGTTCTTAAAAATGGGAACCAGCACACTTCTTCTCCATTCCTCAGGCATTTTCTCACCCTCAAATATTCCATTAAATATTTGAGTCAAAAACCTCACTGCCATCTCTCCGAGACATTTCCAAACCTCCACTGGTATGTCATCAGGTCCTACTGCCTTCCCCTTCTTCATTCTTTTCAGAGCTTTCCGGACTTCACCCTCACTAATCTTTCCCACTTCCTGGTCCACCGTTTCTATTACCTCCACTCTTCTTTCTCTTTCATTCTCTTCATTCATTAGCTCCTCAAAGTAATCCTTCCATCTTCCCATCACACACTCCTCACTTGTTAGAACATTCCCATTCCCATCTTTAATAAGCCTAACCTGCTGCACATCCTTTCCAGCCTGATCCCTCTGTCTTGCCAATCGGTACAAGTCCTTCTCGCCCTCTTTAGTGTCCAGTCTCCCATATAACTCATTGTACGCCCTCTGCTTTGCCTTAGCTACTTCCCTCTTTGCTCTATGTCCCATCTCCTTATATTCCTGTCTCCTCTCTTCAGTCCTCTCACTGTCATATTTCTTCTTGGCTAATCTCTTTCTTTGAATGGCGTCCTGCACTTCACTATTCCACCACCAGGTTTCCTTATCATCCATTCTCTGTCCAGATGACACACCAAGTACCTTCCTACCTGTCTCTCTAATTACTGTTGCTGTAGTAGCCCAGTCACTTGGAAGCTCTTTCTTACCACCCAGAGCCTTTAACAGCTCGTCTCTGAATTTCTCACAACATTCTTCCTTCTTTAGCTTCCACCATTTGGTCTTCTTCTCTGATTTTACTCTTTTTCTCTTCTTCGCAACAACAGTCATTCTACACACAACCATCCGATGCTGTCTGGCCACACTCTCCCCTGCCACAACCTTACAGTCTCCAATCTCCTTCAGGTTTCCTCTTCTACACAGAATGTAGTCGATCTGCGTACTCCTTCCTCCACTCTTATAGGTCACTCTATGTTCCTCCCTCTTTTGGAAATAGGTATTGACTATAGCCATTTCCATTCTCTTGGCAAAATCCACCACCATCTGTCCTTCCTGGTTTCTTTCCTTGACACCAAACCTACCCATCACTTCCTCATCCCCTCTGTTTCCTTCACCAACATGTCCATTCAGGTCTGCTCCAATCACCACTCTTTCCTCCCTGGGAATACTCTCTATCACTTCATCCAAATCTTTCCAAAATTTATCTTTCTCCTCCTCATCACATCCAACCTGTGGAGCATAACCACTTACTATGTTTAGCATCAGACCTTCTACTTCTACCTTTAGACACATCACCCTATCTGACACTCTCTTCACCTCTACTACATTCTTTGCCAACTCCTCCTTCAGGACCACCCCTACTCCATTTCTCTTTCTATCCACACCATGGTAAAACAGTTTGAACCCTGCTCCAATACTGCGAGCCTTGCTGCCCTTCCACTTGGTCTCTTGGACACATAAAACATCTACCTTTCTTCTCTGCATCATGTCAGCCAGCTCTCTACCTTTGCCTGTCATTGTCCCCACATTTAGAGTTGCAACCCTCAGTCCTACATTCTTCACTTTCCTCCTCTCCCTCTGTCTCCTGACACGTTTTCCTCCTCGGCGTCTTCGACTAACAGTAGTACAATTTCCGCCGGCACCCTGTTTGTCAACAGCACCGGTGGCGGACGTTGTTAACCCGGGCCTCGACCGATCCGGTATGGTTTCACTTTGATGAACTCGCATTATGGTTTTGGCAAGTGTTTTACGTCGGATGCCATTCCTGACACAACCCTCACCATTTACCCGGGCTTGGGACCGGCACAAGAGATACACTGGCTTGTGCTCCCTAGTGGCTGGCTTCTGGATCCAAGGTAAGTAACTGTGAATATTCTTTTTTCTCTATATTTTTATTTTATTTTAAACGTTTATTTATTTCATAATAATTAAAAACACAAATACCATTTCAAATTCAAATAAATAAAATACATATAAAATAAAAGGTAGCAGAAGAAGAATAATATCTTATCATATCTGCCCCTTCTTAACAAATCATTTTTAAACAAACAAAATCAAGCAATGAAAGTAAAATAGCATAGCAAAGAACATATAATTAGTCACATTACTCATTATAATTAATAGATATTTACAAACATATATATCTTGTTAACAGAATATTCTTGATCTTTTTCTTAAATAAAAATAATGATTTCTCATTTTTAATATCACAGTCCAAACTATTCCATAAACTTATGCCTTTTATAGAAGTTGATCTACCCCTCAAGCTGGTTCGATACTTCGGTTTAACAAAAATGTCCGTACCCTTTACTTTTATTACTTTTAGCCTACTACTATATTTCAAGAAACATTTAAATTAAATTTAAAATAAACATTTCTTGATTGAAAATTTCTATCAAGAAATGTTTATTTTAAATTTAATGTACCGGTAAATGTTTTTTTTAAAGGAGACCACAGATATGTTTTTAAAATTTTTATGGTATTTCTTTGGGGTTACCAGACACTGTTCATTCAATTTAATACACAAAATAATTCTTAGATAATCAATTATACCCTTTTTAATTCTGCCATTTTTAACTTTCGTTTTGAACGACCGGTTTATGATAATGAGATCTCGTGGCACGCCCTTCAAAGATCTGCTTACATTAACTCCGCCCTCCAAAGGCAGACGAGGAAGTCAACTCACGTTACTGCCACAGAGTCGAGCTGAGCTGAATTGGACCGCAACAGATCACAGTGTACAAGTTGTCGTGTCATTTTTTATTCTTCCTGTCATGTCCAACTCCCTCTCTCCCTCACTCTCACCGTGCGCGCGAGCTGGAGGGAGCGAGCAGTCACTGGCGGACACACATACACACACACACACACTCACAGCGGTGCTGTCTTTTTATCTGAAAACTATCAATTTTAAATCTGCTTAGTGCTCCATTATCTGCGCCAGGAGGGTCAGAGAGGGTTTCTCCGAAACAAAAGGCTTTAAAAAAAAAAGGGGGAAAAAAAAAGATGCAATGGACAAGATGCGATCTCAGGTCTCCCGGGTGGCGGTCCAGTGCGCTAACCACTCAACCAAACTGGCAGTTGTGCAAAAGTAGTCCATCATATAAGAAGTGTAATTCTTCTTCGGTAATGTCGCCTGGACATTGCCATTAAAAATAAAATTAAGCCACGCATCTCTGCTCTCTGAGACTGGAAGAGTGTGTATCGACACATGTTGTGTAATGCAGCCAACAACGCAACATTTAACTTTAGGAGCCATTCTGCTGAGATGAACTATTCTTCTTCTTCTCCATTTGATTTATGGCGGATCGCAAACAACTGTTAGGTGCATACCGCCACCTAGTGTGCAGGCTGAGATGAACTCAGGAACCGCGTGGGTGGAGCATTACCAGGGGTTGCTAGGTGACGGGGGCGGGACAAAGGTTGGGATGGGTTGTGGCTGTGGGTTGTGGCTGCGGTTTGTGACGTAACAAACCGCAGGAAGTGCAATCGGCCCGTTTCTATCTAAGATAAATAAATATACTTATAGTAAATAAACCACTGGGTGCATTTTTTTGGCCTTAGGACTGTTTTTTTATGAAGTAAATACCCAAAGTTGAGTACAAAAACATTAAAAAGTGAATTTTGCATCTGTGGTCCCCTTTAAATTGCATGTAAATAAAGAAATGCATTTCTTTATTTACATGCAATTTAAAAAAAAACTTTTAATGTATACAAAACACAATGAATGACCCATCTTTCTTTGTTTATGCAAAACAAGGTACAAGAATCGCTACTTCTCAGCAGAGCGGGGGACCAGATGCACACCAAGAATGCACACAGCATACAGGCCACTGGTGAAAGTCACAAAACCAGTCCGCAAGCAGATACGAGTGTGGCCAGAGGGGTCTTCAGAGGCACTCCAGGACTGTTTTGACACCACAGATTGGAGTATGTTCAAAGAAGCTGCTACCACAAACAACACCACATGTCTCCAGGAGTACTCAGACACTGTATGTTCATACATCACCAAGTGCATTGATGATGTAACCAACCTTAAAACCATCACTGTTCGGGCTAACCAGAAGCCATGGCTGACAGCTGAGGTTTACAGACTCCTGAGAGCCAGGAATGCTGCCTTCAAAGCGGGAGATCAGGTGGGCCTGAGGGCAGCCAGAAACAACCTGGACCGGGGCATCAGAAAGGCAAAGAAGCAGTATTCTGGGAAAATAGCTCACCGTTTCAAGGACAGCAGGGATACACGCAGTCTGTGGCAGGGAATACAGACCATCACAAACTACAAACCACCCCCCCAGACCTGTGACAGCTCAGCCTCTGCGCTGAATGAACTGAATGAGTTTTTTGCTCGGTTCGAGGCAAGTAACAGCACACCAGCACATAAACTCCCCCCCTCTCCTGATGGCCAGGTGCTGACGCTGTCCTCAGACAGCGTAAGGCGATCATTCATCAAGATTAACGCCCGGAAGGCCTCTGGTCCTGACAACATACCTGGTCGTGTGCTGAAGGACTGTGCAGGGGAACTCGCAGCGGTCTTCACGGACATCTTTAACATCTCACTGAGCCAGGCCATCGTCCCCACCTGTTTCAAAGCCACCACCATCATCCCTGTCCCAAAGAAGGCAACGCCCGCATGCCTCAATGACTATCGCCCAGTAGCACTCACCCCCATCCTGATGAAGTGCTTTGAACGGCTAGTCATGAAAAGCATCACATCTGTCCTCCCTGACTCCCTGGATCCCTTCCAATTTGCATACCGACCTAATCGCTCAACCGACGATGCCATCTCCTCTGCCCTTCACACAGCTCTCACACATCTGGACACGAAGGACTCCTATGTTAGAATGTTGTTCATCGACTTCAGCTCGGCATTTAACACCATCATCCCCCAACAGCTCATCCTTAAACTGGACAGTCTGGGGCTGAACACCTCAATGTGTAACTGGCTGCTAGACTTCCTGACCGGGAGACCACAGACAGTACGGGTCGGGAGTAACACATCTAGCACCATCACATTGAACACAGGGGCCCCACAAGGATGTGTGCTGAGCCCCCTTCTATTCACCCTGCTAACACACGACTGCACACCATCGTACAGCTCCAACCACTTCATCAAGTTTGCGGACGACACAACAGTGGTAGGTCTCATCAGCAACAACGATGAGACGGACTACAGGAACGAGGTGAGCCGCTTGGCCTTGTGGTGCGGACACAACAATCTCACTCTCAACGTGGAGAAGACAAAGGAGATTGTTGTGGACTTCAGGAAGAGGGATGCCCAACATCCCCCTCTGACCATCAACAGCACCGCAGTGGAGAGAGTAGACAGCACCAAGTTCCTGGGAGTGCACGTCTCAAAGGACCTGTCCTGGAGCAGGAACACTGCAGCACTGGCAAAGAAGGCTCACCAGCGTCTCTACTTTCTCCGCAAGCTGAAAAGGGCTGGAGCTTCAACCCCCATCATGTGCACCTTCTACAGAGGTGCCATAGAAAGTGTCCTGACCAGCTGCATCACTGTGTGGTTTGGTGCATGTACTGCATCCTGCCGCAAGAGCCTCCAGCGCATTGTGAGAGCAGCTGAGAAGATCGTGGGCACCTCCTTGCCCTCACTGCAGGACTTACACAGCAAACGCCTCACTCGGAAAGCCCACTGCATGGCAGGTGATCCCACACACCCACTACACAGCTGCTTCAGACTGCTGCCATCAGGGAGGAGACTGAGGAGTCTCCAGGCTCGAACCAGCAGACTGAGAGACAGCTCTGTTCATCAGGCAGTCAGAATGCTAAACACTCTGCCTGCTCTGCCTCCCCTCCCATTTGAACTGCCTTAACACTAAAACTTTCTCACATATTATCACTCAACACAAAGTTTTTAACACTAGACTCTGTCATCAAACGGGTTGATCACTGAACTCTCGGTCATGTGCTCATACAGTTTGCACTACTTCTCATACTTGCACTAATGTCTGTATTACATCACTGCCTATAATCATAATACTGTTTACATTCTCTGTTTACATTTATTAATACTGTTTACTTTTATTACTACTGCCTACATGTAATTACTACTGTTTACATTTATTTACACTACTCTAGTATCTACACCACTGCTGGTACATATACAGTGTGCTCTGAACGGTCTTATTTAGGGATGCCCAATGTGCCTTACTGCATATGCCACTTTTTGCCTCTACAACAACATCAACTACTACCTCATACATATACTGTGTACATTGACTCATACGCTGCTTTGCCACTTTGCAAATGTCAATGCTAGAAACCTTTAGTTTATTTTAGTTATACTTTTTATACTCTTTTTTTATACTAGTATGCAAAAACTCAGGACAATATTATGTTCATTAAATGTTTAATGTTTTAGTTTTAGAGTTGGTGTAAATTTTCATACTCTTATACCACTATGCAAAAAACTCAGGACAGTGTTAGTTTTACTATTTTATGCTTATGTCTATTATTATATGTTTCAGTGTTTCAATGTTTAGATGTTTACTGTTGCACCGAGGGACTGAGAGAAACGCAATTTCGGTCCTGTGTATGTCCTGCACTGTACATATTGCAGATCTGACAATAAAGTTGACTTTGACTTTGACACCTGCTGCAGGAACATTCTCTGAAGTGGGACCTCCTGACATTGATGAATCTGCAGCAAAAAGGTGTAATCTACTGTTTGCAGTTCACGACAAAATCTTAAAGGAGAACACAGAAAAGGAGCAACAGCTGACCAGCCCTTCAGCTATGCAGGTACAGAACTACCTGTTTCTTTCCTGTCGAAAGGGGCCAGGACCCATTGGTCTACTGGAGAATTAGTGAAAATTGTTTCCCTCATCTTGCCTGAACCTATCTCTCTGCCCCATGCACAAGCATTGAAAGCGAGCGCCTGTTTAGTTGGCTGGACATGTAGTAGATGAGAAAAGAAGTCGCCTGTCTGGTGACAAAGCAGAAATGCTTTTGTTCATCAAGAAAAACCTGCCACTAATGAAAAAGTGACTGGAATAAGTCTGTGAGGACAAACTTACCTGTGCGAGTGTTATTTCTTATTACCCACTGACTTGAAAATGTTACACATGCTGCATTATCTTTTTTTGTTTTTTAAATTTTTAAATGAAAATAAAAATTAATTTAAAATGTAACAAGTGAAAGATTAAAATGAACTGATTTTTTTATGGTTAAACTTTGTTTACAATAAAGTAAGATTGGAAAATTTAAGGTATATTTTGACCTTTTCACACCTGAAAATCGGTATCGGAAAATCGGAATCGGCAGGTCAGACTTTCTAAAAATCGGTGATCGGCCAGAAAATTGAAATCGGTGCACCCCTACTGCTCACGGACCATATCCGTTCCGCGCCGGATGTGGTCCGTGAAAAAAGTGGTCCCCGCTAGAGAGAGCGTGTATAGCAGTTAGCAGCCAGTGTGTTACTCTGCAGCCTTATTGCTTGTTTTCGAAGAGTCAGACGAAGAGTTTTTAACATGGAGGGTGAACTTATGGATGTTTCTCAGCGGCCTACGCGACGCGTCAGCGCCTCATTTGCCCTGCCCAAAATGGCGTCTGCCTCTGGGTCTGACTCAGGGTCCCCTTTGGAGGGCGGAGTTAATGTAAACAGATTTTTGAAGGGCGTGGCCTTCAGAGCTCATTATCATAAACAGCCTGTTCAGAACGGAAGTCAGAAAAGGCACAACTAGAAAGGGGATATTTTATTATCTAAGAATTATTTTGTGCATTAAATTGAATGAACATGGTCTGGATAGCCCACAGACATACCATGAAAATTTATAAAACCAATATTTGGTCTCCTTTAATTTGTACGTAGTAAGTTTAGTCTACTGACTTCCACTTGGATATCACCAAAACATGCCTTCTGTTAAAGGTTCAGTCTGCAGTTTCTGTAGCACTGCAGCACTTAGAAAAATTTCAACAGGCAAAGCATTCTGATCCCTCCCCCTCAGAGCCATATACTGTATGGCTCTGCTCTCCCATGGTCTGCTCAAATTCAAATTCATGCTCTGTTTTTATAGGCTGGAAAATGGCGTGTCACCTTTTCTTTTTAGAAATGCTTATTTACCACCTGGAGAAGCAAGGGGACAATATGGAAAATGGCATGTCACCTTTTCTTTTTAGAAATGCTTATTTACCACCTGGAGAAGCAAGGGGACAATATTTTTTTTATTTTTTTTCAGAGATTACCTGGCTAACATCAGTCTGTCAAGAGATAGTGACAGACTGAAGAAATATGTTTATAAAAAAAGCTACATACTGAAGCTTTAAAGTAATTAGAAACTAATTCATGCTTTAGTTACAGTAACTTCCTCTATTCTGTTTTAAACCAATGGTGCTTTGCCAATGTCAACTCTCATGGTTCTGCATCACATTAGGGGTGCAGGAAAAATAAAAAAAATAAAAAATCCATCCATCCATCCATTTTCATCCGCTTATCCGGGGTCGGGTCGCGGGGGTAGCAGCCTAAGTAGGGAGGCCCAGACTTCCCTCTCCCCAGCCACATGGAGCAGCTCCTCTGGGGGAATCCCAAGGCGTTCCCAGGCCAGCCGAGAAACATAGTCCCTCCAGCGTGTCCTGGGTCTTCCTCTGGGTCTCCTCCCGGTGGGACATGCCCGGAACACCTCACCAGGGAGGCGTCCAGGAGGCATCCTAACCAGATGCCCGAGCCACCTCAACTGGCTCCTCTCGATGTGGAGAAGCAGCGGCTCTACTCCGAGTCCCTCCCGGATGACTGAGCTTCTCACCCTATCTCTAAGGGAGAGTCCAGACACCCTGCGGAGAAAACTCATTTCAGCCGCTTGTATCCGAGATCTCGTTCTTTCGGTCACAACCCAAAGCTCATGACCATAGATGAGGGTGGGAACGTAGATCGATCGGTAAATTGAGAGCTTTGCCTTTCGACTCAGCTCTCTCTTCACCACGACAGACCGGTACAGCGCCCGCTTCACTGCGGATGCTGCACCTATCCGCCTATCGATCTCACGCTCCAGTTTTCCCTCATTCGTGAACAAGACCCCGAGATACTTAAACTCCTCCACTTGGGGCAGGACCTCCTCCCCGACCCGGAGAGGGCATGCTACCCTTTTCCGGCTCAAGACCATGGCCTCGGATTTGGAGGAACTGATCCTCATCCCGGCCGCATCACACTCGGCTGCAAACCGCTCCAGCGAAAGCTGTAGATCACGATCTGATGAAGCCAATAGGACCACATCATCTGCAAAAAACAGAGAAGCGATTCTAAGGCCACCAAAACGGATCCTCTCAACACCTTGGCTGCGCCTAGAAATTCTGTCCATAAAAGTTATGAACAGAATCGGTGACAAAGGGCAACCTTGGCGGAGTCCAACTCTCACTGGAAACGAGCCTGACTTACTGCCGGCAATGCGGACCAAGCTCTGACACCGGTCGTACAGGGACCTAACAGCCCATATCAATGGGCCTGGTACCCCATACTCCC
>JBBPBX010001197.1:52938-107633 GCA_038048925.1 Garcialebias charrua | reverse complement strand
AGCACACTCCCATAGTGGGGAAAAAGCAGCTTGCTGGTGATAAAGACCTCTGGGGCCCTCAGATTGAAGAAGTCCTTTGGATGAAGGATGAAACATCTCAAACCGTCCAGATCACCTGACTGAACAGTAATAATAATAATAGTAATAAACTATTTGTATAGCATCTAAAAAAGCTAAGTCTGGTCCTCTGGACATTCAAAAAATAAAACAAAACAAAGCAAAAAAAAATGTAGAAACGTTTCGTCTTTCGTCCGAAAGACTTCCTCAGTCTGAGTTGCTGTGTTCAGCTCAGTCTTATAAATAGCACCCTCCCACAGTGTTGCACAACCAGTTGGCTGATGACAGCCTGAAACCAGTTGCTCACATGATCAAGGAGGGCCATCAGCCTAACAATGGATCATTAGCACCCTGATGGTTGTTTGCTATTCACAGAGGGCTGAGTGATACTAGCAATAACAGCATTGTAAGAGGGGGACAGTTGAACCCGGAGGCCTCCACCCCTGTTTAATGATGGACGGTTTCTTTTCACAAAGATGGCCTCCTTTACTCCTCTCTCAAACCATCGTTCCTCTCTATCAAGGATGTGAACATCTTCATCCTTGAAAGAGTGACCGCTGGCGTGGAGATGAGTGTAGACTGCAGAGTCCTGACCTGATGATGTTGATCTTCTGTGCTGGGCCATCCTTTTGGCCAGTGGCTGTTTAGTTTCCCCGATATAAGACTGATCACAGCCCTCCTGACACTGAACAGCATACACAATATTACTCTGTTTGTGCCGGGGGACTGGATCTTTGGGATGAACCAGTCTTTGCCGTAATGTATTTTGGGGTTTAAAAGCCACTGGGACGTTGTGTTTAGAGAATAAACGTCTCAATGTCTCTGAAACTCCCGCAACATACGGAATGACCACTGGTCTGGGTCTGGGTTCCTTCTTTTCACCTGATGGCTGGCTGGAGTCCTGTTTGGGTTTCTTCTCTGCTTTCAGGAAGGCCCAGTTAGGATATCCACATTTCCCTAGAGCCTGTTTTGTGTGTGATTTCTCCTTCTGTCTGGCTCCTAAGTTAGTGGGGACGCTGTCTGCTCTGTGATACAGAGTCCTGATGACTCCTAACTTGTGCTCCAGAGGGTGATGGGAGTCAAACTGTAAATACTGGTCTGTGTGGGTGGGTTTGCGGTACACATCAGTTTGCAAATTTCCTCTATCAGAAACTGAGACCTCACAGTCCAAGAAAGCCAACCTGCCATTTTTTACATCTTCTCGTGTGAACTTGATATATTTATCCACAGAGTTGATGTGATCAGTGAAATGTTGGACTTCCTGAGATTTAATTTTAACCCAGGTGTCATCAACATACCTGAACCAATGACTTGGTGGTCTCCCTGAAAAGGAAGTCAAGGCTTTCTTTTCTACCTCCTCCATGTACAGGTTGGCAACAATAGGAGAAACTGGCGACCCCATAGCACACCCATGTTTCTGCCTATAATATTGCTCCCCATATGTGAAGTAGGTTGACTGCAGGCACAGTTTCAAGAGTTGACACAGTTGCTCTGTGGAAAGTGTGGTCCTGCTGTTCAGAGTGGTGTCTGATTTTAACCTTAAACAGACCACCTCTACTGCTTCATCAACAGGAATGCACGTAAAGAGTGATGTGACATCAAAAGAGACCATTGTTTCATCAGTCTCCATGATGACATCCCTCACCTTATCCACAAAGTCCATGGTGTTCTGTATGTGGTGTTCTGAGCTGCCAACTAAAGGGATGAGTACAGATGCTTAAAGGTCCACTGACATGATTTTTTTACTATTCATAAAATTGCTCAATATATATATTTTATCATTTAAATATGTTCGTTTTTGCAAACAAAATGATAAATCACTTTAATTTTGCTTTAAAGGTGATTTTGAACTTCAAGCCGTGTTTAATCATGGGAAATCCGATTACACGCGAACGCACCATCTGTGACGTAGTGAGAGGCAGAGGGCTCTGGTCTCTTTAATAGCGGACAATTTAAAACCAGACGAATTTAGCAATCTATGTGAAGATTTGAGCTATTTGTCTTCATTTTGGGAAGCAGAAAATAGTTTGGGTGATGGAACAAGAAACAACAGGATCTAATTTAGGTCTGATGCTGTATCAGACTTACCTTCATGTGGAGCTGTGCACACCCGCGCACCGTGACAAGCCCAGAGCTCTGCCTAAAGCTAGATTTATACTCGACGTGTCGCGCAACGTGCGAGGGTTCGCGCGCCAAAAGTGACGCAATATCACCGTCCCGCCCCTGCGCGTAAGCCCCGCGCGTCGTTTTGGCGCGTGTCGCGCACCTCCGATTTTTTTTGAAACTCTGCAAGGCTAGTGCACGCGCCGTAGGCACTACTGAATTGATTGACAGGTCGGGTGGGGACCTCACCCGACAGCCTTCACGCTCTTCACGCCAGAGCCTGCAGCTGTCTGCGCCGCTGTGGTCGTAGACGGCGTCGCAACGCATGGAGGAATGTTTTGTATGAGACACAAATGTATTAAATTCCCCTTCTTAATCCCTGATCTGGACTTTTCTTTTGTTTTTTTGCCAAAAGTCAAGTGATCGCTTCCTCCTCCGCTGACTCCATGCATTAAAACCGCAAGACACAATAAAGGCCTAGTTCTACTTGCGTTTGGTCCGCAAGCTGGAGCGCACGCACCGCGCGTGCACCGAGCCATGCGGCTTCATGTGTTTACAGTGTCGCGGCTGTGTTTATGGTTGACGCACAGCGGCGCATGGCAAAGTGCTGAAGCCGCACGGCTCAGTGCGCGCGCAGCGCGCGCGCTCCAGCCAGCGGACCAAAGCGCGAGTATAAAGGCCCAGGCAGAGCTCTGCGTACGGCCTGTACGCCGCTCTACGCGCGTGTTCTGTGCGCACGCGTTCACCAGCACAGCTCTGCGTTCGTTCTCGCGTTAAATGCTCGCGTTTTCGCTCCAAATTCTTGTCGTAATTTGAGCAGCTGCGCGCAGAGCGTTTACCTACGGGACAAACTGAGGTCGCTGATTGGTCATTTGCTGACACGCCTACTGAATTGATTGACAGGTCGGGTGGGGGAAAAAAAGGCACGAGCTGGTTCAGGCTGCATGCAGCCGCTGTGGTGTTCTAAACTTTATATGTTAATAAAAAGTTCTAAAAAATAAAAACAAGGAGCACTGGTCCTGCAGCCCACAGCCCACCAGGAAATCTGCAGAACCTCGCGCAGCCACGTAGGACCCGAGTTTAATTCGCTCGTGACAAATTCATTCATTTCTCATCATTTCAGTCATGGAGTCAACAGAGGAGGAAGCGATAACTTGACTTTTGGCAAAAAAACAAAAGAAAAGTCCAGATCAGGATGAAGAAGAGGAAGTTAATACATTTGTGTCTCATACAAAACAGTCCGGCGCCGGGCAGTTTATTGCGAGACAACGTGCCTCGCGTACGCGGTCGTAAAATTTGAGCTTTGCGCATTCGTGCCCTGCAGGGCTACGCTTGTGCCTCTGCGTACGTATGGCGTACAGCGGCGTACTGCCTTACGCAGAGCTCTGCCGGGGCCTTAACTCGGCCTTCACACTCTGCACACTACGTCACAGATGGTGCGTTCGTGTGTAATCGGATTTCCCATGATTAAACACGGCTTGAAGTTCAAAATCACTTTTAAAGCAAGATTAAAGTGATTTTTCATTTTGTTTGCAAAAACGAACATATTTAAATGATACAATATATATATTTTGAGCAATTTCATGAAAATTAAAAAATCATGTCAGTGGGGCTTTAACGTTGCATTAAGTTTGTTACGTGTTTAGCTAACAGTACACACACATGTACACAGGGTGAAAAACACCTCCGCCCTATGTCATGTTTTTGTCTTTCTTACTACGTGGATGTTTAAATTCCCACAGTGTCAGAGGTTCCTGAACGCGTCACGCCCTGAAGGTATTTCATGTTCTTCAGGGTCACCCAGTTTATCACAGAGCTGTGCCTTCACTCTGACGAGCACCGCGGCGATAACACTGTTGATTTTAACCGTGGAGAGGATCAGCCATGACAATTATAACCCTCTTTTCACCTGGCAGCAGCCAATGGGCGCGGGGGGCGGACAGAGCCGAGCAGGGGTGTTGTCTGCTTACAGTAATCCGATTGGGTTGTCTTAAAAAGGGCATTCACGCTCCTTCTTTTACGCGGCGAAGCTCCGCCTGGTGCCGCGGTACAGAAATAGAAAAGGTTTGGCAGGAAGAACAATTCTAGTACAAGAAGGACCTGCGGCGTCATTTAATAACAGAGCCCGCACTGACTGCTCATCTTTTTTCCAGTCGGCATCAGGAAGGAGGAACATAAACCTGGCTGACCACCAAGCCGGGGGGTTACATAATCTTGAACAAAACTCGCTATATAGTTCCCTTCCTGCTGTTAAATTACATCTACACCTTCCAACCATTACATTTTGTCTGAGGGAATGGCACTGGACTTCGCAGCTGGGTGCGCAGGAGGTAAGACATTTCACATAGCGTTAGCATCTTCGGCTAGCATTAGCGTTAGCCGTCTCGGTTTTTTTTCTTCTTCGTGGTTTCTTGACGCGTGTACAGCTCCGAGAGCAGCTGCAGAGGTGCACATCTGGCAGGCCTCAGCAGCAACGGATAAAAAAAAATGATAATAATAAACAGTGATAACAAGGGGAACAACTAGGCGAGCAGAAGTGCAGAAAATAAAAGGTGATTCCCGCAGTTGAAGTAGGATGCTTTACACTGCTGTTTCAACAAGTGTGCTAGCTAACCCTAAACATAAGCCTCATTAAAAATAGACAAATAATCGGAAACTCCCAATTCTGTTTTGTGCCTGTATCATCTGACAAGTCTTTTCTCTTATCTAGGATTGCGAAACGCTGATTGAATGGGATTGTCATTCCTCTTCAGGGAGTTGTTCTTCACAGGCATGCTCCTCTAATCTATAGTTTGTTTCAGTAGAGCTCATTTGCATTCTTTCAATTCAGTTTATTTCAGAAGACATCTCAGGGCACTGAACAGAAACATTCATACTGTATATATAAAAATAACAAGTTTGCACTATTTATCTGAGGAGTAGACTGCCTTGACTTTAACTCTCATCACAGAAATCTCATCTTGAGCAAGCATGAAGGCGACAGTGTAAAGGAAAAACGCCCTCATGAGCAAGAACCCTTTTCTTATTGTATTATACAATTATTATTCAGTTCAGTTTATTTCTATAGCGCTGCCATGTCACAACAGAAGTCGTCTCAGGGCACTGAACAGAAATATTCATTTATAAAAAATAAGTTGACAGAAACGTTCATATAAAAAATAATAAGTTAACATTATTTATTTGAAGAGTATTTATTTGAAGAGCAGACAACTTTGAGTTTAACTCCATCGCAGAACTCTCATCTTGAGCAAGTGTGAAGGCGACAGTGGAAAGGAAAACCTCTCTCATGAGGAAGAAACCTTTAGCAGAACCAGGCTCGGGACAAGCGGCCATCTGCTTCGACGTGTTCTATATTATATTCTTTGAATAAAGCTTCACCCAAACTTACCCCAGTCAGATCTTTCCACACTTGAGATGAGGCGTTGAGCATGTTGAGTTTAGCTTTGTCTTTGTCTCATAGTTGCATTTTTATATATAGTGTATGTTGGTCAAATGCGAGAGATAGCCTGCTAACATATACGATAGCTCTCCGTAAAGCTAGAATTATATATTATTCATCTTTAATAGATGAGAATAAAAATAACCCCAGTTTTCTCTTCAGCACTACTAATGAAAAGTCCTACCTCAACTGAGCCGTGTATCCCTACAGCTATATGCAATGATGATTTCATGAGATTCTCTTTAAATCAAATTATTTCAGTTGGAGAGAAAATTCAATCCTTCTTACTATAACCTCTGGTTCACTGACAGATGGAACAGTTTTAGAAATGTCACTAGAACCTGATTAAAGCTGGGGTATGTAAGATTGTAATGTAGTCTAACTTTTCAAACAATATATTTTAACATATTTCTTCACTCAGTCACTATCTACTGACAAACTGATGTTAGACAAAGTAATCTCTGAAAAAATCTATAGTCCCCTTGCTTCTCTATCAGCATTTATAAAAACACTGAAAACACAAGAGTGACCAGGACACTGACAGCCAATAAAAACAGAGTTGTTTGTCACGCCCCAACCCACGCCCCCACCTGTCCCAGCCGCAGCTCGTTCTCATTTAAAGGATTGCAAAGCGATGCAGGACTGTTTTTTATGTGACACAAAATGTATTAAATATCCCTTCTTTATCCCAGAGCTGGACTTTTATTTAGTTTTTTTTGCCAAAAGCCAAGTGATCGCTTCATCCTTCACTGACAGAAATGAGGAAATGGATTTGTCACGACTCACGAGCGAATTAAAACATGTCCAACGTTGCTTCGTGAACCTCTGATGATTTCTGCTGGATTTTGTGTTGTAGGATGAGTGATTCATGGTTTTATTAAATTTTTTAAACAGTTATATTGTCATATAAACCCAGAACTTCGGAGCGCAGAGACCGGAGGAGGTGGGGCATTCCAGACATTCCAGAGACCAGCGCTGACAGAAAGAGGAAGTCACGAGCGAATTAAAACATGTCCAACGTTGCTTCGTGAACCTCTGCTGGTGTCTGCTGGATTTTGTGTTGTAGGACTAGCGCTCCATGTTTTTATTTTATTTTATTAGAAGGTTTTATTTCCATAAACACAGAATATCGCAGTGGTTCTGAGCAGAGAGCAGCAGGGGGCGGAGCAGATCCCAAGTTCAGCAGAGCTCGGACTGTGCCATATATGGCTCTGAGGGGAGGGAGAAGAATGATTTTCTGCGCTGAAAATATTTCTAAGTCCCAGAGAGTCCCAGAGAGTTCAAATATCGCAGACCCTAGCTTTAATGTTTGGACTGTTTTTGTCCTGTTGAGCTCTGAATTGTCAAAAATAATAGCTTCATCCAAATCTTCCAACATGTCTGCTAGATCCCATCCCAACCAGACTGTTTAAATAAGTATTTCCCCTAATTAATAACCACACCTGTTTAATTAGGTATTTCCCCTAATTAATAACCACACCTGTTTAATTTGTCTCTGATGAATGGTTACATACCACAGCGCTTTAAGATTGCTGTAATTAAACCTAATCTTGATTCAGGAATTCTAGCCAATTATATCTAACCTGACTCATCTAAACAATTCTAGAGAAAATAGTTGCAGGTCAGTTGCGGGAACATCTACAAAGAAATAATCTGTTTCAGTCAGTGTTTAGAGCTCATAGCACAGAAACGGCACTAGTAAAAGTCAGGACCAATATAGACACAAGTCCATTGTCTGAGGCCATGAGAATATGATATTCTCATGGCCTCAGACAATGGACTTGTATCTATACTGGTCCTGTTAGACCTCAGTTTGATACAGTTGATCACAATATTTCACTACAGAGGCTTGAATATGATATTGGGATTACAGAAACAGCTCTAAGATGGTTTAAATCATATCTATCTGATAGATTCCAAGTTGTAAATATAAATAATCAGAGTCAGAGAGTCTTTATTGTCATTTGCACCACATGTGGTACATGTGATGAAACGAGATTATGTACACAGGGTCCCAGTTACATCCAACAACAAAATGTAAGAGAAAAACGGTAATAAAAGAATGAATCTTCATCACACACCAAAGTTAGTCATTGAGTTCCTCAGGGTTCAGTTCTTGGACCAATACTCTTTACCTTGTACAGTACATGTATATGCTTCCATTACATCAAGTTGTTAAACAGTACTGTACAGGGTAAATTTTCATTGTAATGCTGATGATACACAATTATATTTGTCCATGATGAAACCCAATGAATCCAGTCGGCTAGACTACAAGCATGTCTTAAAGACATAAAAACCTGGATGACCCTTAATTTTCTGCTTTTAAACTCAGACAAGACTGAGGTTTTGGTGTTGGACCCGAGCACCTTTGGGGGAAAAAAACTCAGTCTTTCTGCTTCTCTGGATGGCATTAACCTGGCCTCCAGTTTTAAAGGTTCAGTATGTAACTTTGTAATGCAGTCTGTAACTTTTCTAACAATATTTTTTTAACATATTTCTTCACTCTGTCACTATCTCCTGACAGACTGATGTTAGACAAAGTAATCTCTGAAAAAAAACTATAGCCCCCTTGCTTCTCTATCAGCATTTATAAAAACACAGAGTGACCCGTCCTTAACCAGCCAATAAAAACAGAGCTTTTCACTTCTCACGCTCCTAACCCACGCCCCCCTGTCCCAGCCCGCAGCGGCCGCACACGTTCTCGTTCAAAGGATTGGAAAGCGATGCAGGACTGTTTTGTATGTGACACAAATGTATTAAATTCCCCTTCTTCATCCCTGATATTGAGTTTTCCTTTTTCTTTTTTTTTTCAAAAGTCAAATTATCGCATTCCTCAGCCGCTCTGCACCGCTCCCTCCGCTGACTGCAATGAATGAGGAAATGAATTTGTCACGACTCGAGCAAATTAAGATCGGGTTCAACGTGGCTGCCCGAGGCTCTGCAGATTTGTTGGTGTTCTGGTGTGCTGGACCAGCGCTCCATGGTTTTATTTTATTAGAGCGTTTTATTAACATATAAACACAGAATATTGCAGCGGCTCCGAGAGGACATGCAGTGGAGGCGGAGCTGATCTCAAGTTCAGCAGACCACGGGGGAACAGAGCCATATATGGCTCTGAGGGGGAGGGAGCAGAATGCTTTTCCCTGTTGAAAATATTTCTAAGTGCTGCGCTCTACAGAAAGTTACATATACTGTAGCTCCTTTAATGTTAAAAATCTTTTGTTATTTTTGATCAGGACATGTCTTTTATCCCCCACATTAAAAACGTTCCCAGAACCACCTTTTTCGACCTGCCTAATACTGATAAAATTGGAAACATCTTGTCTAAAAATGATGCAGAAAAACTGGTTTGTGCATTTATCACGTCTAGACCGGACTATTGCAATGGTTTGTTATTTGGGTGTGGTGTAGGGGCAGGGCAGCGGACTCGGAACCCGAAGGTCCTGGTTGCGATCCCTGGTCATTGCACATCTCGTGGTGTCTCTGAGCAGGACACCCCATCCCCAGCTGCTCTCCAGGTGCCTTCAAAGGACGCCCACTGCTCCTCCTGGTGGTGGATGGGTTAAAAGCAAAGAGACAATTTTGCCATTGTATGGGAACATACAACAATGACAATAAGTTGTTGTCGTCGTCGTTATGAAATACTTCTTTAAAAAGTCTTCAGTTGGTCCAAAATGCTGCTGCCAGAGTCTTAACTGGAGTTCGTGGGAGAGATCACATCTCTCCAGTTTTAGCTTCTCTCCACTGGCTCCCTAAAAAAAAAAAAATCCAGAATAGAATTCAAAATCTTACTTCTAACCTACAAAGTTCTCAACAGCCTAGCTCAGTCTTAAATTACAGATCTTATTGTTGCATATTTTCCTAACAGAGCACTTCACTCTCAGGCTGCAGGTTGACTTGTGGTTCCTAGAGTTTCCAAAAACAGAAAGGGAGGCATAACTTCCAGTTCTCAGGCTCCTCTCTTGTGGAACCAACTTCCAGTTTCTGTCCATGAGGCTGACACATTGTCCAGTTTTATTTTTGACAGTTTTAAGACTGGGCTTAAGACTTTCCTTTTTGATAAATCCTATAGTTAGAGTTGGCTGCTTAGACTACTGGAGGACAAATTTACCTAATTTCTTAAAATTTATAGTTACAAATGAATAGTTTACATTTTGACATTATTTCTATCTTAATGTGATTCTTGACGTGCCATTGTGTATCTGTTCCTCTCAAACCCAGACGGTCGAAGCAGATGGACACTTGTCCGGAGTCTGGTTCTGCTAAAGGTTTCTTCCTCATGAGGGAGTTTTTCCTTTCCACTTCATGCTTGTTGAAGATGAGAGTTCTGTGATGAAGTTAAATTCATAACCGTCTGCTCCTCAGATAAATAATGTTATTAACTTTTTTATGTATAGAAAGTTTCTGTTCAGTTCCCTGATGTGACTTGTTGTGACTTGCAGTTATATAAATAAACTGAATTTAATTGAATTGGATTAAAACTGTGACATTTGTGACTGAGCTTAGTACAGCTCCTCAGACTGAGGAAGTCTTTCGGATGAAAGATGAAACGCTTTTACAATTCTTTTTATTTTTACCCATCCAGAGGACCTGACTTAAACATTTTTAGATTATTCTACCTGGATTATTGAGCATGCATCTGGACATTGTGCTTGATTTTGGCTAGTGTTTGATTAACTTTCTCATAAATGTTTCACCTTAGCAGAGCTGCTGTTGCAGACAGGTTTAAACCAGCTTAAGTTTGTGAAAATATATCCTAGTAAAGTCAGAGAATGGTGATATGGCTGATGTATGGGGAGGCACAGCTTGACATTTCCCACAAAACTTTAAGACTATCAGGAAAAACTCATCCAACCTTATCCCCAATGCTAATTTACTGACTTTCCAACCAAGTTCTTGTTTGCACTTCCATGTAGAAATGCTCATGTGTGAAATAACTGCTGTGAAATGGGTTTGGGGATCATTGACACGAGTCAAGGCCATGTTGCTGCAGGGCTGACGTCATTGTGACCAGCTGATAACATAACTCAATATCACTTTGATCACTGTGGTTTGAATTTGGACAGGTGAGTCGTGACATTTTAAGCTACTAGCTTTCCTAAAACCACATCGATCAGTCCATGATGTGCTGCTGCCACGCATTCATCAAAAACAAGCAGATTTAATAAGGTTAAGAACGATAATTGTGAAGAAAATCCTGGCAGCCCCTGTACCTGTATGTATGTATGTATGTATAATCCTACAACTGTGCACACATCAGCACCCGAAGCTGAAAGAAAAAGAAATATTTTTGTGTATTTGTTGGTCTCTTTTTGCAAAATACCTCATGAACCACTCAACAGATTTTAGTGAAATTCTCAGGAGGTAATAAATGGGTGCACATCTACAACTGTGTTAAAGTTTGGTGTTAATTCAATTTAAAGATATTGTGACATGATGTTGGAAATTTGCATATTTGTCAGAACATATATATCTTATATCATTGAGCTCTGTTCGTTTTTGCAAAATAAATTATAAATATATTAAAATTTTATTCCAAGTTATGGTAGTTTTTTTCTCTGGGATACGCCCCTAAAAATCTGCGCATTTCCGCAAAACGTCATCTTGACGTGACAACGGGAAGGCACGCTCCAACGTGCATTTAAATAATAATGGCGGAGCATGTCCTATCGCGTCTGAGATATCATTTTAAGACAGTAAATCTTCCAAAACTCTCATTAATAAACACTCCCTGAATAAAAAGAAATTACAGATGTTACCTGATGGCGCAGACATAATTTAAAAATACATACATAGCAACGTGTTTGCTCCGGGCTCTCGGCTAATGTTTCTTAGAAGCTATCTTGGCTAACAGAGTCCCTGACACCGGTCACGTCTGAGATATATCATTGTAAGACAGTAAATCTTCCAAAACTCTCATTAATAAACCCTCCCCGAATAAAAAGAAACTACAGATGTTACCTGATCGCGCAGACATAATTTAAAAATACATACATAGCTACGTGTTTGCTCCGGGCTCTCGGCTAATGTTTCTTAGAAGCTATCTTGGCTAACAGAGTCCCTGACACCGGTCACGTCTGAGATACTGTATATCATTGTAAGACAGTAAATCTTCCAAAACTCATTAATAAACCCTCCCCGAATAAAAAGAAACTACAGATGTTACCTGATCGCGCTGACATAATTTAAAAATGCATATACTGTATAGCAACGTGGCCTGTATCTTGGCTAGTGTGTTAGCTGCTATCGTTGCTTATTCCCTGTCGCGTCAGCGATATATCATTTTAAGACGGTAAATCATCCAAAACTCTCATTAATAAACCCTCCCCGGATAAAAAGAAACTACAGATGTTACCTGATTGCGCAGACATAATTTAAAAATACATACATAGCTACGTGGCCTGTATCTAGGCTATTGTGTTAGCTATCTGATTCGGCTAGCTTGTTAGCAGCGAACAAAAATAATCTGCCGTGATAATTGGCTTTATACACTCAAAGTGTATAAAGTAAAACAACATGAACTCACGTAAAATAAATAGTTTATAATCTAAAACACTACACACCTCCGATTATGTTTACACAAAGACTTACTCATCTCCTGGACAGTCTTCCGATGGTCCCTGCGTTGTTTCGACATGGTAGCTCCTGTGGGACTTTCTTCTGTAGATTTTCTTTTAAAAATAGTAGGAATAGCATCCGGTTTTAAAAGTCTTCTGAATCTTACTGGTAATCCTAAAGATTCTTTTATACCAGGTGCTGAAAACAATCGGCAGTGAAATGGTCGCTGCAGACATACGACTCCTGGAACCCACCGGTCCTTGTCTGGTCCATTCTTGTCGAAGTTTGTCATCTTTTGGAAATTTGTGAAGGCTCACTTGTTCACTGCTGATATTAGAACACACATGCGCTACAACGTGACGGCATTTTTCAAGTTACACAAATAAAAGAGGTGATCCTTCAGGAAATGAATTGTATGGCAAGCAGTTAACACACCTAACAAACGGGCAAGGCTCTGCCTTCTTCCCGTTGTCACGTCACACTGTCGTGATGACGTATTGCGGAAATGCGCAGAATTTTAGGGGCGTATCCCAGCAAGTACCAGAGAAAAAATTAGCATAATTTAGAATAAAATTTTAATATATTTATAATTTATTTTGCAAAAACGAACAGAGCTCAATGATATAAGATATATATGTTCTGACAAATATGCAAATTTCCAACATCATGTCACAATACCTTTAAGATGGCTATCGCAAATAAAAACTTTGGCAAAGGCAACAAATGGCTTAAACTGCCCATTTTACAGACATTTAGCTAAAATTTGGTAATTCACAACACATGAGTGCCAACAGATCTCATAATTATGAATTGTGCTTTTATTTTAGGTGGTTTAACCAAACTACAGTACCTGGCTGTAACTCTCACTCCTCATCAGAAGTTGATTAACGCTTTGATGTAAAAGGTTTCAGCCAAGATGCATTCCCTGAAATACTGCCAAACCTGTAGTAATGTGACTTTGTGTCTTGTAGGTGCTGCAGGTGTGTTGGTTGGACATCCATTTGACACTGTGAAGGTGGGTGTTTGCTTCTTCCTCTCTGTCGTGCACTCTTATCTGTTAGGCAATAACTAGCTTCACTGGTTTTGTTGAAAAGTAGAATGTCAAGACTACGTCACAGGCAACCACACTTTGAATCAAGGTAATCTGATTGTATACAACTACACAAAAAGTAAAACGGCTTCACTTGAGCCTTGTCTTTAGGACAATATTTGGTGTTTAGATGTTGTCGTCGGTTTTTTGTTTTGTTTTTTTAATAGATGAATAATTTAAACAGGCAACATTGTTCTGATGGCTAAATGAGTTTATTGCATATTGAAGTTACGTGAATGCTTTAAACTTTCAGATATGTTGATATCAGTAATAAGATGCACCCAATGCATTTTTAACTGAAATGATCATTTGTCATTACAGTAGTCCCTCGTTTATTGAGGGGGTTAAGTTCCAGGACACCCCCCACGCAATGAGTCAAAATCCGCAAAGTAGCGACGTTATATTTATTTTAGTATTTAAATATATTTTAAGGCTTTAGAAACCCTTCCCACACTCTTACAATGTTCTAAACTCTTAAACCTACTAATTTTAACAACATTTATGTGAATTTTACACACCAATGCCACTGTAATAAATAAGCTCCAGAATTTTCAGATCAGATCAAAACTTTCCCTATAAGTGTTTCAGCAGAAGACAACAGGCTTCTGGGCGGGGCCCTGTTGACTTCTGGGAAATGTAGTCATTATCACCGGGGATACACAACAGTGTAGGCTTTTTGAGATAAAACTACAAAATGGCGGCACCTGTCCGAAATATTTTATTTTTCGTTAACTTTTCACTTTAAAGTACTGTCTCAATCACGCGAGTAATATTAAAGTTGACAACGTCTGTTGTGTACTTTTTTTCTCATATTCAATCTTACTTTGAAAAACTGCGAAAGAGCGAGTCCACGAAAGTCGCACTGCGAAGTAGCGAGGGACTACTGTAGACCAAATGTAGACGCTGCTCTCAGTCAGCAGAGTAACACTCCCTAATCCTATTAACTCATCACTTTTAACCACAAAGTTAGAAAATGACTTGGGCTTTAAAGCTAGGATGTTTTGTGTACTGTATTGTTAAAACAAGTAAAAATGTAACTACATTTCAGCACTAAATTGGCATTTTATGTGGTTTAAACATTAAAATACAGGCATTTCTGTAAATGTACATGAGTTTTGAAAGTTTTTACCCGAAGTCTGTAACCAATAAAGCAACCTAATCTGCAGAAAGTCTGTGTAAATCATAAACGTATGGTGTCAGAAGGGTGGCAAGGTGGCAGCGTTAGTTGTTGATCATTGTGAATTTGTTGCATGTGCTTTAGAGGCACACTCAGATGGTGAATGGTTTGGTTGTAGTTCTTTTACACCTTGCTTTTAATGTCATTTCTCCCTGAGCCGGTGTCTGCTTAGGGCGGCTGTCTTTAACAGCTACAGTGTCACTGTGTTGTCACTGTGTTGTAGATGAGAGAGAGAAATAAACAACCTCTCCACGGATATGTGACCTAGTAAGTATGGTCCAGGTCTTTCTTTCTCTCACCCAAATGTCCTGTCTTGAGTTTATAGAAATATATAAAAGACATTTCGCTTTACACAAACTTGATGCTCGGTTAAAATGTCTTTCTTTTCTCCCACATGTTGCACCCCCTAAACATTTTCTTTTACCCTGATTTTTTTTGTTTTGTTTAATGTTTTCTTATTTCACTGTAAACGTGTGTTAAAGTACTTGCTTTGTATGCATTGTGGCCGTTTTTAACATTCCTTGATGTGGCTCTGACGTCAGTGCTGTCCTCCATAGGTGAGGCTTCAGGTTCAAAATGTGGACAAACCTTTGTACCGGGGGACGTATCACTGCTTTCAGTCAATCACACGCCAGGAATCGGTAAGCTCTTTACCTTTTCTGTTCGTTCTCCTTTAAAATAATGGGCTCCGTTTAAATATTCTTGTGACTCTTGAGGAATACGTGTAGCTTTCACTGTATACAGACCGTTAGTGTTCGGTTACTTTCCCATCTGTGACATGCATCCACCAGCATGGGGGGTCGACAGGAGAAGGGTCAGTGAGAACTTACTCCTGCATGCCTAAATAAAGCTTCGAACATTGTGCTATTTGTGGAGTATGCCTGGTTACGAGGCTGCGGCACACGATCAATCTTAATCTTAATTTTCAGTCTCTGATTATTTATTTGCAACACCATTTTGGTATATCAGCAAATTTCTAGATGTTTAAAAACCAGTGCATCCGTTTCTTTATGATTCAGTTCATTTTGTTTGTATAGTGCCAGTTCACAACAGAAATCGTCTCAGGGCACTGCACAGAAACATTCACATACATAAAAATTAGGGCTGTTGATCATTAATAAAAATTAACTAATTAATCGCAAATCTGGTTTAGAATTACTGTATTTTCCGGTGTATAGGTCGCACCTTTTTATGGTTTTTTTTCAAGGCCTGCGACCTATACTCAGGTGCGACCTATATATGGCTTGTTATCACTTTCGGTGAAACAAATTTTTAAATCCAGCTCATTTCACAATTACGTTCATTTATTAAGGAAAAGTTCAGCTCAGACACATATTTGCTATAATTTTTATCAAACAAATAATTGTTTTTAAGTGTTAATCTTCTTAAAAGCCTTGCTGTGCGCTCCTGTGGCAGACATTTGCAGCAGAGCTAAACGTAGGTGCGACCTATACACCAGTGCAACCTATCTAGGGATTTTTCCAATCTATTGGTGATAATTGGACAGTGCGACCTATACACAGGTGCGACCTATACACCAGAAAATACAGTAATCGCGATTAATCGCGATTAAATACTAATAAAGCTCAAAGTCAAGTCAAAGTCAACTTTATTGTCAGAACTGCAATATGTACAGGACATACACAGGATTGAAATTGCGTTTCTCTCAGTCCCTCGGTGCAACAGTAACCATTTAAACACTAAAACACTGAAACATTTAATAAACATAAGCATAAAATAGTAAAAGTGTAACACTGTCCTGAGTTTTTGCATAGTAGTATAAAAGTATGAAAATTTACACCAACACTAAAACACTAAACATTTAATGAACATAAGCATAAAATGAAATAATAAAAGTGTAATACTGTCCTGAGTTTTTGCATAGTAGTATAAAAAGTATATCTATAAAATAAACTGAAGGTTCTAGCATTGACATTTGCAAAGAGTGGCAAAGCAGCATATGAGTTAATGTACACAGTATATGTATGAGGTAGTTGATGTTGGTATAGAGGCAAAGTGGCATATGCAGTAAGGCACATTGGGCATCCTTAAATAAGGCTAGTCAGATGTATGTACTGTAGTAAGATGGATTCATTCATCAGTTAAGTCATAACCTTTATTGTTTTTACTTTCACACAGTGTTTAAAAACTGCAATAATTTTGTAAAGAAAATGCAGCACATAACTAAAGTGCATTGCAAACATTCATTTTGTGGTTCAAAACATTTTACTGTTTGATAAACTGTATTCATGGATTGATTTTTATTTAAAATCAATGAACAATATTTATCCAAGGAGATTGGAGGTGGTTCATGGGAAACACTTGAGCTGGAACTTGATGATCGTTGTTGTTCAGAAGACGTTGGTTAGAGTGGAAATCTGAATGAACCTGAAGCTTTAAAATGACAGAAGACATCAGAGAGTCTACACAACCATGAAACAAGCAGCCTCTCCCTCAGTGTAGTTTAACATTTGTTTTTCTGTTTTAAGTACATGAGCGGGTTTTACGGTGTTCTGCTGTTCGAGGTCATGCGACTCCAGTTAATCTTGCGATCTTCTCCTCTGCAGATGCTGGGTTTATACAAGGGTATCGGCTCTCCCATGATGGGGCTGACGTTCATCAACGCCATTGTTTTTGGTGTCCAAGGTAACGCCATGCGGCACCTTGGTCGCGACACGCCTCTCCACCAGTTCCTGGCTGGCGCTGCAGCTGGATCCATTCAGTGCGTCATCTGCTGCCCAATGGAGCTGGCCAAGACGCGCATGCAGCTGCAAGGGACTGGAGAGAAGAAGTCCAGGAGGAAGCTGTACAAGAACTCCCTGGACTGCCTGGTGAGGATCTACAACAAGGAGGGCTTCAGAGGGATCAACCGTGGCATGGTGACCACCCTTCTGCGCGAGACGCCGGGCTTCGGCGTGTATTTCCTCGCATACGACGTGCTGACGCGTTCGCTGGGCTGCGAGCCTGAAGACCCCTACATGATCCCAAAGCTGCTGTTTGCCGGTGGGATGTCGGGCATCGCCTCCTGGCTCTCCACCTACCCCGTGGACGTGATCAAGTCGCGTCTGCAGGCAGACGGTGTCGGGGGCGTCAACAAGTACAGCAGCATTATGGACTGTGTCAGACAAAGTTTACAGAAGGAAGGGTGGAGAGTTTTCACTCGTGGACTCACGTCCACGTTGCTCCGGGCTTTTCCAGTGAACGCCACCACGTTTGCCACGGTGACTTTGTTTTTAATGTACATGCGACAGGGGGAAGAATGTAGCATCCAGATCTCTGAGCCTCAGTGTGTCCAGCTGCAGCCGCTGCAGCAACAGACGCAGCCAACTAGCATGTAGACGCTGCGCAGCCGCCGCTGTCGTCAAACTCATCCGTTTAGTATATACGGTAGGTAGTCCTCGACTTACGACGTTTCGGACTTACGTCACACATCTCATTATTTTTTTTTTATTTACCGTATTTTTCGGAGTATACGTCTCACCTTTTTATCATTTTTTCATGGCCTGCGACCTATACTCAGGTGCGACCTATATATGGCTTTTTATCACTTTCGGCGAAACAAATTTTAAAATCCAGCTCATTTCACAATTACGTTCATTTATTAAGGAAAAGTTCAGCTCAGACATATATTTGCTATAATTTTTATCAAACAAATAATTGTTTTTAAGTGTTAATCTTCTTAAAAGCCTTGCTGTGCGCTCCTGTGGCAGACATTTGCAGCAGAGCTAAACGTAGGTGCGACCTATACTCCAAAAAATATGGTAAATAAATAAATAAATGTACAGTACTGTACAGTCACCAAGCACTTAGCCTATCCTAACAGTTTTTAAAGACGAAGGAGTGAGTTGAATTGTCTCCCTTCTCCCTAGCAGATAGTGAAAGGGAGACAATTCAACTCACTCCATCTTTAAAAACTGTTAGGATAGGCTAAGTGCTTGGTGACTGTAGAGTACTGTACATTTATTTATTTAAAAATATATATATTTTTTTGTATGTACACCAACTTACGGCGATTTCGTGTTACGAACGGTGCATAGGAACAGAACTCGTTCGTAAGTCGGGGACTACCTGTATAGACCATTTGATGCAGGTCTGTGATCTGTTAACTGATGTTTCTGAGAACTGCTGGCTGTTAGTACACAGGTGAAGCTTCAGCCACTTGGGGTATTTAAATAATATACAGTATATATATATACAGGTAGTCCCCGACTTACGAGCGAGTTCCGTACCTACGGGCCGTTCGTAAGTCGAAAATTCGTAAGTAGGATCACAAAATATATATATATATATTTTTTTTTATAAATAAATAGATGTACAGTACTGTACAGTTACCAAGCACTTAGCCTATCCTAACACAGTTTTTAAAGATGGAGTGAGTTGAATTGTCTCCCTTTCACATAAAGGGAGCTAGCTCCCTTTATGTGAATGGAGCCTGCTAGGGAGGAGGGAGACAATTCAACTCACTCCTTAACTGTGTTAGGATAGGCTAAGTGCTTGGTAACTGTACAGTACTGTACATTTATTTATTCATTATAAAAAATATATATATATACTGTATATATATATTTTTAATGAGATGCATATTCGTAAGTCCGAAACGTCGTAAGTCGGGGGCGTCGTAAGTCGAGGGCGTCGTAAGTCGAGGACTACCTGTATATATTTTAAGCTAAAAGCTGCTTTTGTATATACAGTATGGTTTCTTTTGAACCACAGATATATTTTGTACATATAGTGACTTTTTAGAATATTAGGAATCTTGAAGGTTACACACGTCCCTAAAATGTAGTTAAAAAAATACTACTTAGTCTTTGATGCTGTATTCAGATTGTAATGCAATATATACATATACACACACACACTTGGGCATATTCGTGCATCTGTTCTGCCTCTGTCCAGTAAAATTATTTGTAAGTTTACACTTTAATTTTTGTCATTGAACAAAGCGGTTCACCTCCATGTGAACGCTTTTTAACAACAGTTGCACATGTAAAGAGGCAGTAATGAGCAGATTCTGCAATGAACTTTGTACTTAAAGAGATTTTGATCCAAAATGTAGCAGCTCAGTCATGAGGTTACAACAATCCTTTCACTTCACAAAACAGTTCCAGGCTCTGTTGTTACATAAACATAATTTGGATAAAGAAATTAACAACATAGTTTTATAATGTGTATTATAAAATTAAATATGAGTACTGCTGTTGTTGGCATCCTACAGTGTCTATAAAAAGCACCTTAATGGTATGTTAACCATGAGTATGGTTGAAACCACGGTAGAGATTTAATACTGTACATGTATTAGGTTTTACATTTTGTATTTCCTATGCAACATTTTATGAAAATGTTAAATGGATTGACTTGTCAAATCAGAGTCAGAGTCAGAGAGTCTTTATTGTCATTTGCACCGCATGTGGTACATGAGATGAAAACGAGATTATGTACACGAGGTCCCAGTTACATCCAACAACAAATGAAAGAGAAAAACAGTAATAACATCGAGAACTAACTAAGAAAAACATCAACTAGTAATACACTAAGCCTAATATAGTGGGAATAAACAGCAGCACGAACATGAGTTTGTATGAGCAGATGGTCACAGATGGTCACAGATGAACACAGCAACAAGAAAACATATCAGCATCACCATGATGTGATATTTTGCAGTGTTTATTTTAATTTTATTTTTATTTATTCATGAGTCTAACAGCCTCAGGGTAGAAGCTGTTCCTCAGTCTAGTGGTTCTACACTTGATGCTCCTCAACCTCCGTCCTGAGGGGAGTGGGGCAAAGAGTGAGTGTGCTGGATGAGTGAGGTCTTTCATGATACAGGTGGCTCTTTTCCTGCATCTAGAGGTGTAAATGTCTGTGATGGTGGGGAGACTGACTCCAACAGACTTCTGTGCAGCCTTCACCACTCTCTGCAGAGCTTTTCTTTCTTCAACTGTGCAGCCTCCATGCCACACGTTGATGCTGGAGCACAGGATGCTCTCCACTGCACACCTGTAGAACGAGGTGAGAACTGGGCTGCTCAGACCGGCTCGTCTCAGCCGTCTGAGGAAGTAGAGTCTCTGATGACCTTTCTTGATCAGGCTGGTGGTGTTGTTGCTCCAGCTGAGGTTATCATTCATGTGTACACCCAAGTATTTGTAGCTGGAGACCACTTCCACTGCAGACCCACCTATTATCAGTGGGGCATGGGTGTGTTTGTTCCTTCTGAAGTCCACAATCATCTCCTTTGTCTTCTTCACATTCATGTGAAGATTATTCTCTTTGCACCAGCTCTCCAGGTGTTCCACCTCCTGTCTGTAGCTGGACTCATCATTGTTTGTGATGCATCCCACCACCGCTGTATCATCTGCAAACTTAACAATATGACAGCCTGGAAGTGTGGCTGTACAATCATATGTGAGCAGAGTGAACAGAAGGGGGCTCAGCACACATCCCTGAGGAGAGCCAGTGCTGAGGGTTATGGTGGAGGAGGAGAAGTTGTGGATCTTCACGGACTGTGGTCTGTCTGTTAAGAAGTCTAGTACCCATGCTCATGTACTCATGTACTCATGCTCTCTAAAATAGTTATTTCAATTCAACATTACATTTATTTATACAGGTTGTTAGTCTCATTGAGCATCGAGGACTCTTTTACAAGCGAGACCTGTTTTTAATGAATTGTATCAAATGTTTACAGATGTTTAACAACCTGTTAAATTACACCAAAATGCAGGAAATGGTGTCTCTTGACCCTTCAGAGTTTTGTTTGTGATGTAAATTGTATTACCAGTTGAAATTATGTTAAATGCGAACAACAGAATTTTCTTCTGTGGATGAGTGAGTATATATATATATTATTATTATTTTTTTTTTTAACTTGGTTCCTGTCATCTTTGAGGGCACACTCATCACTGGGCTCCTTGTCCACAAGCTGGCAGCATCAGACCAGTAATGACTACTATGCACCACCTAGAGGCAGAAGAAGTGATTACTAGTCTTACCATGCACCTGTATCCACATTCTACAACTTCTTGCAGCTTTTTTAAATTTATTTAAGGAATCATTTTTGCTTAAAACTAAATGGAAAATTTAAAGTCATTTTAATTAATGTGATAATTCATATGTACTTAAAACACATTGAAACAAACATTTTAAAAAGCAAAAGCTGCAACTTTCCCTACATGTAGCAAACATTATGTTGTCATGGTAACTCCTCCAGGTGATGCTGCAGGTCTGACACTGTTAGGGGATGTAACGATGTACATATTGTGAATGGATTTTTATTCTTTTCCTTTATAGGTCTTAGATGTACTTTTATTTGCAACTTTTTGAGTTTCTTTACATGTGGATTTGTCATCTGTTCCAATGGGCTGCTTTTAAACACTGAATGTTACTTCTGTACGATACATTGCACATCCACACGTAGACCGCTCAAATAAAAATCTTGTTTTATTGTAGTTTTTGGCTCAGTTTTATTTTAAACGTTTGACTTTTAAAGTTTAAGAACTGAAAGCAATCATTGACATCTCTTTCATCACAGCAAGTGACAAACGAGAACATTTTAATGATTAAAAGTGACAGATGTGTGTCTGTTAGACACTGCTGACCTCCAGAGCTTAAACATTAGATTGTTCTCAGACAAGATGGAGTACAATACTAACCATGATGGGTAAAATGTCTTAAAGTTTGACAGATCTTTGCAGCTGTGTGACAAAAACATAACATTTTACAAATTAAATATTCAAGTTAGGGATGCACAACATATTGGATTTTTGGCCGATGTGTTAAAACGTATTTGGCCGATAACCAATACAGATATTTTTTGTCCCAGACCTACTTACAGAGACTACACAGCTTTCTCTGCTGTGGGATTAAAATATATTATTCTGCATGGTCTTTGTCAATTTGGTCTGTTACCAAATGCAGATGCCAAAAAGGTGCTGAAAATGATGAAACGCATAACTTGGATTATGTTTGTCAAATTTTTATCTGCTGATATTGATACCATGCCGACAATATCGTGCATCCCTAATTCAAGTGTTAATACCTGACTTGGTATGATCTTGAGTGTAAATACTGCGTCAAACGGCAGTCGTTCTGAAAATGATGGAAAACTCAACCACCTACGAAATGCAGCATAAAACAAATGACAGTTTTGAGAGTTGTGCTCCTTCAGCTTATTGTGCAAAAAATAAAGGTCTCCGATCTCACTGAGGTGAAATAATACAGTTACATAGTAACAAATGTCCTTGTTCCCAGTAAGACAAAGAACAGGAAAAATAGGCTGATATGCAGAGATGGATTATAGTTTTTTTTTTGTCCAAGTGCTAGCTGTTTTTTCCTGGTTTTGATGTATTTATGAGGACCGAGTCGCAGGAGTAGCGCAGGAAGCGATAGACCTCCTCGGCTCTGGGTCGACTCATGCAGCCTCCTTTCTGTATGGCCTCCATCGAGCTGCGGGAGCAAAACACGATGTTAAAAGGAGAAGGGAACAGCTGTCGTGTTGGTGCAACTCGCTGCATCACCTGTTCATTAGCTGGGCGATGGACGTGAAGTTGTGGCTCAGGTTGAGAGCGTGGACGTAGCTGAGCGAAGGCAGGCTCAGGTACAGCTGCAGGGCCTGCTGCCGGTGCTGCCCTTTGACCTCCAGCGGCACAGAGACCCCCTGACCTTTACGGTGCTCCAGCGTCGCCAGTTCGGTCAGCAGGCCGGCGCTCTCCTCAGCGCCATCGCTCCACAGCAAGCGGATCCCTGCGTGCACCAGCGCCGCCAACGTGCCGTCGTAGTAACGCGTGTGCTGGAATGGACGCGAGGTCTCACCTAAAACGAGGGCGAGTAACGTGCAAATTAAACACCTTCAAAGATTTTACAGGAGTAGCAGAACATTTGCTGTGGTTCATCAAAACGGACAGTGTGACGTTAGAAAGGCACCTGGTTTGGTTCGGTCTTTCTCCACGATCAAACAGACTCGTTCGAACAAGCCGAGCAGGCTGCTCACTCTTGCGACCAGCCGCTTGCGGTTCTGAACCGCGGCTAAGTCCGACTGGCTGTGCCTCTCCACCGCCATGCGGTTGCTGACGATGAAGTAGCTGCTGTCCAGGGAGCAGACGTGGACGGTTGCGGCGTGTCGCTGACGCAGGCTAGCCATCAGCTCCACGCCGCTGCTGATGCAGCGGCTGTCCACCAGAATGCAGGCAGACCCGGGCGGAGAGGGCGACTCTTTGACAGATACGTCTCGCACAGAGGAGGTAGAGGGGAGCTCCTGGAGAAAACAAAACCTACTCATGTGATTTAGGTACAAAGTCATATTTTTCTTGTGAGGTCAGGTTGTTTTCACATTCTGAAGTGGTTTCCCTCTTGTCTGAGCAACAGAACCTTTTTCATGTTTGTGAATAACACTAGATCATTCCGTTATTGTATGGTGTTCCTCAGGGTTCAGTCTTCGGTCCTATTCTGTTCCTTTTATACATCACTCCCCTTGGAAAGATTATTAGTACGGTAGCTTCAATAATGTGTCTTACCATTTGTATGCTGATGACATTCAACTGTACTGTTCCTTCTATGATTCAGAATTACACAAGTTAGATGAATTACTAAATTATTTTCCCCATAATAAGGCATAGCTAGCTATATGCTGGTGAAGATTCTGTCATCCAGGACATGACAAATCCCAGTACATTTCAAACCCAGCAGGACTCTTATGCCCCTTTTCCACTTGCCGGTTCGGGTCGGTTATTGCGCAATACATGCGTGCCAGAAGCGAGCTGGACACATTTTCCACCTCACATATGAGCCGCGCCGCACCGCGATTCCGGACTGATTTCAGAGCAGGGTTCAGGCGAGCTGTAAGCGCGCCGTCCTTCACGTCATAAACACTGTCGGTCACTGATTGGTCGGGGGGGAGGAGGCTGCTTGGAGGGAAGAGGTGCATTGTGGGTCTTCACAGAACAACAACAACAGATCCTCCATCTGAGCTTGTCCTCGCCCGCACCAAACCGAAGCGTAGCTGATCGTATTGTTGGAGCTCGAACATAATAGAAACCATGGCAAAAAAACATGGTTAAGGGTAAACTATAGGCATGTAACGGTTGTAGTGGGTGTACCGAACCGTTTCGGTACAACACGTTCGGTTCGGTCCACCTCCGTACCGTTTCGGTTATTTTTTTCACTCATTGAACGTTAATATATGCGCCGCGGAACAAAATTTCCTGGGCGCGTTTCAGCACGGAGCTATTATCGCGCAGCACGCGCAGCATTATTAGCCATTAGCTGCTCGCTCCGGTCTCCTGTTTGGGAACGTTATGGCTTTCTTGTTAAGACGAGCGCACATTCAAAGCTGTGTGTGTGGACGACTCTGCAGCAGACAACACGTCTAACGTGAACGCGCTTGAAACTACGTCATCGGAATGTGAACGAAGAAACCGCAGCTGTTACAAAGTGCGCTAACAACACAGCAGCTGCATTTAAACTACTTCTTCAGGTAAATTAGATCGGTCCAGAGCAATAACACAAACTGTATGAGTTCTGAATCTAAGTCTGAATGTTGTTATATGCGCAGGCTTTAAAGTTACTGATCCTCGCTACCGCTACGAGACATCCATCACTCAAAAAGTTCAGCTCTTTATGAAAAAACTGTATTGTCAACAAGCCCTGGAGCTGATTAAAGCCCTGATGAGATGAGTGAGAGCTTCAACTGTTCAAGAATAGGTATTATTATACCTAGGCTTTCCAGTTACTACAATCCGCTTTTGACATCATCCAGTCAGATTTGTTCCGTCTCAAACTTGTCCTAAATGCTGATAAAACAAAAGGGATGTTTTTTTCAAATAGGAAGGCGGTTCCAGCAGATCCTCCTCTGATTTTATCTTCAAATGGTGTCCCTATTGAGTTTGTTGATTCCTATAAATATCTGGGTATCCTGATCGATTCACATCTCTCTTTTAAACTCCACGTGGAAAACCTAGTGAAGAAATTGAAAGTTAAACTGGGTTTCTTTTTCAGAAACAGATCCTGTCTATCACTGAATGTCAGGAAACGCCTTGTGTCTGTGACTTTCCTTCCCTCCATTGATTACGGTGACATTCTCTACATGAATGCTCCTAAAAGCACCCTGCAGATGTTGGATGTGGTCTATCATGGTGCACTAAGATTCATAACTGGTTGTGATTATCGTACCCACCACTGCACCCTGTATTCACTGGTTAACTGGACATCATTAACCTCACGCAGACTCTTCCACTGGTACATTTTCATCTTTAAATCACTTCTTGGTCTGCTGCCCTCATACATCTCCTCCTACATGTCTTTGCGTGAGTGCAGCTACAGTGTGCGCTCTCAGGACATGATTACCTGCAGTGTTCCGTCAGTGAGGACTGAACTTGGAAAAAGGGCCTTCTCCTACTCTGCTCCTGCTTCATGGAATATCTTACAAAAAGATCTGAAGCTCTCGGCCCTGACCTCCCTAAATGGTTTTCAGAATCTGTTGGAATCCTGGCAAAAACCAATGCAGATTTGTTCCTGTCTTTGATTTTATACGTCTACCTTATAATGTTTTGCTAGTTTTTTGATACTTTGTTAAAAAAAAAAAAAAAAAAATCTTTTGTTTTTTTCTCTCTTTTTGTTTTCTATTGTTTATTGTTTGTTTGTTTATTGTTTAATGAAATTCTATCACTGCTGTTCATTGTTCTTTAGTTTTAGCAGGTCGCTTTCGTAAATGAGCCCATGAGGTTCAAAAGATTTACCTGACTAAATAAAGGTTGAATGAATTATTTTATTATTATTATCTAAATAATCTTTTTTGTTTAAAATCATAATCTTATTAACTTATTTTTTTATCTCTTTGTTTTATTACAAGTCTGGGACAGAGGTAGCTGCTCTCTTTGTCCACTTCAGGGACAGACATCCACCAGAGATTACCTGCAGCTAAGAAGTGTGTGATGACTGAACTGAACTGAACTCTGAACTGCTCCAGCACCTGTCCCACCTGGAGGAGCAGGTACAAGAAGTTGTGAGTAATGAGGACAAATACAGCCACACTGCTGCTACTGGACAAAAACTTGATTAGTTAGATCATAAACAGTCTGTTGCTGCTTATTGTTCTGACTGTTATTGTATTTATTAAGATTTTTATTATTGTTAATATAGTTTATTTATTGTAGAGTGCTGTTTATTTAAAATATCATCCAAATGGGTCACTTTTATTTATTACTACAATACAATACAAACATATTTTTGGCATATTTTCAGAATAAACATTTTGTAAGTCTTTATTTTGTCTTTTTTTTTGTACCGAAAATAAACCGAACTGAGCCCTCCTTGTAGTTGAACCGAACCGAAATGTGATTTTAGCGTACAGTTACACCCCTAGTAAACTACCTCCACCACGTGTGAGAGAGTAGGATCCTACACCCCGCCCACCGAAGGGCTACAGAAGTGAATGGAGACAGAGCTACATGTGAGCCGATCCGAATTGAACCAGACCGGACCAGACTGATCCGCTCTGCACCGAGCGAGTGGAAAAGGGGCATTAGACAGAGGCTGGTCCACCCTAAGGACAAAACACCCATACACAAACAGAGTGGTGTAGTGTATGCAGTCCAGTGCAGTGAGGACTGTCCAGACCTCTACATTGGAGAAACTAAGCAACCCATCCACAAAAGAATGTCCCAACACAGGAGAGCAACCTCCTCTGGACAAAACTCAGCTGTTCACCTCCACCTCACGGACAAGGGACACTCATTTGAGGACCAGAATGTGCACATTTTGGACCGAGAACACGGATGGTTTGAGAGGTGGTGATGGAAGCTGTTTATATTAAGAGAGAAAAAATATCTCTTAACAGAGAAGGAGGTCTCAGATTCCAACTTTCAAAAACATGATGCAGCTTTAGGACTGATTCCCAGACGATTTTCACACCTGATGAGAACAGAGGAACCTCTTCTGTGAATTAGATTAACAAACCCCTACTGTTAAGGTGCAATCTACATAGGTATGTTGTGTATATTATTTCAGCCTTTATAACTTGAACCCCACACTCTCTGCTCTTTGAATTGAGAAAGCTCCTCGGATGAAGAGCGAAACGTCTTCTGTTACAAATAAAGTCCAGTTGTTTTTGTATTGAAAGTTTTTTTTAGCATAGCTAGCTACGGTAGTTAAATTCTAGCAAGACTGGAACCCTGATCATTGCTCCTGAACAGAAAGTTCCTTGGATCAAGCAACACTTGGGTTCTCTGGGCTCCTCTTCTCAGACGAGCCTCAGAAACCTTGGTGTTCTGTTTGACCAGTCAATGTCTTTTTTTGTTTGTTTGTTTTCCCCCTTTGTCTTGTTCAGCATTGATGGCACTCAGAATTATTGTCTGAGTGTCGAGGGGATACCCAACAGATTTACTTTCACAAGCAGAGCATTATGGCTGGCCTCAATGCTCCATTGATGCATAAATAAAACTTTATTAGAATTTACTTTGGGTTTGTTTAAGATGTAATGGACACGGTCAATGTCTTTAAATAAACATTCGAAGCTTCTGGCAAAAAACTGCTTTTATCATCTGAGAAACATTTCTAAATTGAGGGCAATGTTATCCAAATCTGACTTGGAGATGATTATTCATGTTTTTATCTCTTCTCGTTTAGATTATTGTAATTCCCTTTTTACTTGTTTTAACAAATCTGCTGTTGCTCGTCTCTAGTTGGTCCACAACGCTGCTGCGAGGCTTTTAACAGGAACTAATCACATTACACCAGTTCTATCTTCTCTTCATTGGCTGCCTGTTGAATTTAGAATTAATTTTAAAAAAATAGTCTTGACTTTTAGAGCCCCCCCATTATATCACTGAAATGTTGATCCCTTATTCTCCAGCCCGCACCCTTTGGTCTTCAGCGCTGAACCTTCTAAGACCCGGTTTAAAACTCGGGATGAGCTTTCTTTTCAGCCTGTAGCCCCATGCAGGCTGTGGAATGCCCTGCCCCTGTCTCGTCGTGTGGTCATCTCTGTTCATTTCTTTAAAAAGCAGCTTAAGATGTTTTCATTCAGACAAGCTTTTAGTTATACGTTTTATTTACCGTTTTTATCAGCTGTTCTTACTGTTCTTTTATCAGCTGTTCTTACTGTTTTTATCAGCTGTTCTTACTGTTTTTATCAGCTGTTCTTACTGTTCTTTTATCAGCTGTTCTTACTGTTTTTATCAGCTGTTCTTACTGTTCTTTTATCGGCTCTTCATCAGCTGCTCTTACTGTTTTTATCAGCTGTTCTTACTGTTCTTTTATCAGCTGTTCGTACTCTTCTTTTATCAGCTGCATTTACTGATTTTATCAGCTGTTCTTACTCTTCATCAGCTGCTCTTACTGTTTTTATCAGCTGTTTTTGCTATTCATCAGCTGTTCTTACTGTTCTTTTATCGGCTGTTCGTACTCTTCTTTTATCAGCTGCATTTACTGATTTTATCAGCTGTTCTTACTCTTCATCAGCTGCTCTTACTGTTTTTATCAGCTGTTCTTACTGTTCTTTTATCGGCTGTTCGTACTCTTCTTTTATCAGCTGCATTTACTGATTTTATCAGCTGTTCTTACTCTTCATCAGCTGTTCTTACTGTTTTTATCAGCTGTTCTTACTATTCATCAGCTGTTCTTACTGTTCTTTTATCAGCTGTTCTTACTCTTCATCAGCTGCTCTTACTGTTTTTATCAGCTGTTCTTACTATTCATCAGCTGTTCTTACTGTTCTTTTATCAGCTGTTCTTACTATTCATCAGCTGTTCTTACTGTTCTTTTATCAGCTGTTCGTACTGTTCTTTTATTGGTTGTTCGTACTCTTCTTTTATCAGCTGCATTTACTGATTTTATCAGCTGTTCTTACTCTTCATCAGCTGTTTTACTGTTTTTATCAGCTGTTCTTACTATTCATCAGCTGTTCTTACTGTTCTTATTCATCAGCTGTTCTTACTGTTCTTTTATCAGCTGTTCTTACTCTTCATCAGCTGCTCTTACTGTTTTTATCAGCTGTTCTTACTGTTTTTATCAGCTGTTCTTACTATTCATCAGCTGTTCTTACTGTTCTTTTATCAGCTGTTCGTACTGTTCTTTTATCGGCTGTTCGTACTCTTCTTTTATCAGCTGCATTTACTGATTTTATCAGCTGTTCTTACTGTTTTTATCAGCTGTTCTTACTCTTCATCAGCTGCTCTTACTGTTTTCATCAGCTGCTCTTACTGTTTTTATCAGCTGTTCTTACTCTTCATCAGCTGCTCTTACTGTTTTTATCAGCTGTTCTTATATCAGCTGTTCTTACTGTTCTTTTATCGGCTGTTCGTACTCTTCTTTTATTAGCTGCTCTTACTGTTTTTATCAGCTGTTCTTACTATTCATCAGCTGTTCTTACTGTTCTTTTATCAGCTGTTCTTACGCTGTTTTTGTCAGCTGTTCTTACTCTTTTTTTATCAGCTGTTCTTATAGTTATTTTATCAGCTGTTCTTACTGTTTTTGTTTTACCTTAAACCTGTATTCTGTATTTCTGTAAAGCACTTTGTGATTTTTTATCTATGAAAAGCACTATATAAATAAAGTTTACTTACTTACCTGGGGTTCTTTGTTTGAGGAAGACTCTGACTCTACAAAGTCCAGCTCATCAGACAGAAGGTGCTGGTTCTCTAACTTCTGTGGACACCTGCAGGAAAAAGGAAACACTCTGGTTGTTGAGTAAACATGAGTAACCAGATAAGGATTTATTTTTTACCTCTCATATTTCAGCTCTTCACTCGTTGAGCTTCTTTGTGCTTTACTCAACAATGACACTCTGGAAGCTAAGGTGGAAAATGAGGACGTAGATTTCTCCTCAGTGGACTCTTGTTGCTTCTTGTTGCCTCCAGTGCCGATAGTTGTCTTTTTACTCCCCTCATCTTCCTCTTCCTCACTGGAATCGTTAATGCGTATGACTCGTGAGCGCTTGGTTTTGGCTGCGGCGCTCTGCTCGCCCAGAGAATCAGTTCTGGTCTCAGACCCTGCTCTAGCTCTGGCTTTGTGCAGAAAAACTCGCCGTCTGGTTGCGTACTGCCTCCTTCCATCCACAAACGAGGCCTCGGGCACGAGCTCTACATCCTCGGTCCCTTCCTCGTTGCTGACCAGCTCTTCTTCATCACTGCCAACCACAAAGCTGTCCTCTGCATATGTCTCATCCAGCTCTGGCACCTGGACAGAGAAGCCAAAAATAGAACTTAACCATTAAAAATAGCTGTGGAAACCATCTTGGATTACTTTCTTAGATGTTTTAATGAAATCAGTCCAGTGGTAGAAGACATTTTGCTAACAGTACAGACAAAAACACACATGGACAAAGACATTATCACTCTGCTTTGCCTTTCAGTGTGTACCTGAGAAAAAATGTCCATGTTGTGCTGGTTTCTGTAGGACATTTTGAATTTGCCCTGAACTACAGGGCTTCTCACCGACTTCAAGTAAACCCCATGCATCTCTGAGTCTGACAGAGAGAAGAACAGAGTGAACGTCACAGTCCGACTCCCTCGCCCTGACGTCTCACAGAACAGAACGAGTGTGAAACAGCCAACGAAGGCTGAGCAAGCTACCGTTCAGCTCCTGGGAGAGGTGGGCGTTGTCCACTACGAAGCCCTCAAGAGACCGATCCAGCTCTTTGCCGTCTTCTTCATCAGACGAAACATCAGCCCCCTCCTCATCTTCTGACAGTTCTGCCTCCTCATCCAGGAACTGACGCGCTTTGTGACGTTTTATGTTCTGACGCAGAAACAGCAGACAATGTCAAACATCTGAAGGTGTGTGCAGCTGGCAGATGATGAAAAGCCTGACTGAGGAGTCACATTTAGATAAAGGCTTAGCTTGCATAACGTGTAGACCTGACACGATAACATTTTGCTGGACGATTAATTGTCTCATGCTGGTGAAGATTCTCAATCGTCCAGGACATGATAAAATTAATTAAAAAAAGGCATTCAATACAAGATCAACTGGACTAAATCAATACTGGATCAATACTGGACTAAAGTCCAGTTGATCTTGTATTGAACGCTTTTTTTTTGATTGTCTCAGAAATGATTGCGATAAATGATAATATTGTTTGAAATTTGACAATAATTAATAATTATTGTCAAATTTAAGAAGAAATGTTTAATTTGTTTTGCATGTAGTACCTTCTTTCGATCACCAGATGGTAGTATAAGACTATTTCAACCGAAGGATGGATAGTGAGGGAGCGAGCAGCATGTCTCTTTAAAGGGGACCACAGATAGTTTTTTAAAAAAATTTATGGTATGTTTGTGGGCTATCCAGACAATGTTCATTCAATTTAATACACAAAATAATTCTTAGATAATCAATTATACCCTTTTAATTCTGCCATTTTTAACTTTCGTTTTGAACGACTGGTTTATGATAATGAGCTGTCATGGCCACGCCCTTCAAAGATCTGTTTACATTAACTCCGCCCTCTGTAACAGCCAGTATCTCTAAACTGTTGTTTTAAAATTAGCTATTTTTTTAAAAGGGTTAGTGTTAACCTTTCCTGCTCAGTCTTTCATCCGTGGTCAAAAGACACAGGAGAGATTTAGTAAAATTATAGTGTTTAACTCCATTCCTGCATGGAAGGCTTAACCAAGCTTCAAAGCAGCTCTGCGCCGTGATGGACAGAGAGCAACAGCTACAGGACAGATGCACGTGACGTGCAGCAGGTCCTCGGATGGATGGATGGATGGATGGATGGACGGACGGATGGATGGAAGGATAAAGCTTGGACCTCAGTCAGTAAAGAATCCATCTGTCTGGTTTCAGGAAGGCAGGATGTTTGATGGAGCTGTCGTGGAGCCAGGAGGACGCAGCTGCTCTGAGCGCTGCACCTGTTACCTGCTCAGGAGTTGACAGAACTCTTCAGCGACGCAGATGATGAAGAATTCAATGAGTTTGAATAAAAATAAATATTTTTTGGTGTTTATCTTGTTACATTTTAAAGAGATGAAGTTTGTTGCAGCATGGCGCACACGTTTGGAAGGCCCGACAAGCGAAATTATTTAAATCCAGCGGATTTGAACATATTCATTTATTAAAGAAAAGTTCAGCTCAGACACATCTTTGCTATAATTTTCAGCAAATAAATATGTTTTTTAAGTGTTAATCTTATTAAATTTTAAACAGATGAAGGTTTTAGCAGCCCACGCACACGAAGACCGGTCAAAGCGAACCTATCAGCTATTTGACAATTATGTTCATTTTTAAAAGAAAAGTTCAGCTCAAACACACTTTTACTATAATGTCAGCAAACAAATATAACAATTATACTTTATTTATAAAGCCATTTAAAACAACCACAGCTGCAACAAAGTGCTGTACACATTTAAACAAAAGATGAGATGAAATCAGGAAAAACAACCGTCACATCTATTATACTGAAATGGGTGGAGCATCACCAGGGGTTGCTAGGTGAGGGGTTGAACTAAAGATGCGGGGGGATTGTCCTGGCGCTTGTGATGTCACAAGCGCCAGGATTTGAAAACGAAACCTATCTTATAATAATAATAATTAATTCAATTTATAACGCACTTTTCATTACTGAAAATCTCAAAGTGCTACACATATATTGAATGCTACACACATTCATAAACCGGTGGCGGCAGACTACCATGCAAGGTGCTTTCCAGTCCTACCGGGAGCAACTCAGGGTTAAGTGTCTTGCCCAAGGACACAACGACACATGGTGCGGGTCCCGGGAGTCGAACCGCCAACTTTCCGATCGGGAGACGACTGCCATTACCACTACGCCACGGCCGCCCCTTATCGCAGTAAAATAAATATACTTAGAGTAAATATACCACTGGGTGCATTTTTTTGGCACTAGGACTGTTTTTTTTATGAAGTACATACCCAAAGTTGAGTAAAAAAAACATTAAAAAGTGAATTTTGCATCTGTGGTCCCCTTTAAGAAAAATGAGAGGGACGTCCCTTGACGTGACATGGGCCGTCTCTCTGCAATTCTCAAAATGGCGGATGCTCGGTGTGGTTTGAGTTCATTAGCATAGCATAGTGGATTTTAAAGAGAAAGGGAGGGGGTCAGTGAAGAGCACTGGAGTTTAGCTTTTTGTCATCCAGGGTCTTCAGTAGAAAAAGAGAGACACGAAGAAACTACTGTACATGATAAATGAAGATGAGGTTGATAATTTTCATTTATCATGCAATTAATTGATTTATCGAGACAGGCCTACTTGTAGGGACATTAAAAACCCAGTTTAAACAAAAGCATTAAATGATATGCTCCTGAACAAACCTTGTCTCTGACTTGTTGGATTTCTTTCCTTTTAACTCCTGGTACTGAAGTTCTGCACGTGAACATGGAGTCATTCCGGAAATCATCATCAGAGACGGCTTCGTCCTGCGTCTCATCCAACTGGAGGACAGAGAGTAAATTCATTCGGTGTCGTCACTGATGTCACGGTTACATTTCTCCAAAGGAGAAGCAACAGCGAGAATATTTACCGGGTTGCGTGCAAAAACACGTTTCTTTTTCACAACCACTGGGGAGTCCACGTCACTCGCCGTCTGACAAACAAAACATGCTGGATTCAGACACAAAATCTTTAAATGTTGCTATAACTTCCTCCCTGGTGGTTACTATGACAACTGCTGGTACACTGAAGATGACAGAGTCAGACAGATCTTATGTTGGTGGGTTTTAAGCATAGATATTAAAGCTTGATAAACTGTAGAGTCAAGCAGTTTATAAAATGAACAACCTCATTCTGCAGGGCTTATCACCATAATGAGCATATCAAGAGTCTTCGAGGCTCAAGGAGACTACAGTAATCTGTATAAATAAAGGTTGAATGAATCTACATTTCAGATCTGTCTCTGAAGTGATCAGACAGAAGTTTGAATACAGGAGCCGCCATGGAAAACTGCAACAGATTTTAATCTATTCTCCACAGAGTAAAATGTTGAAAGATCAGATTGGAGTTTGGGTATTTGCTGTAAAAGGTGGCATCTAACTGGGCTGAGACTGGCTGAACATGAATGAAGGAGTTTCCAGAATGTCTCATGATTTTTCCAGAAATTCTCAATTCTTGAGTGAGTCGCAGAGGCATGCAGTCCCGTCGCTTGAATTTTGAACATGTTTCAAATGGGTCACGACAAAGTTCTTTCAAAATGGCTAGAGTCTCAAACCCATCACCAACTTGGCCAATGTGCGTCGTGAGCATCTCCAACCTGTCTCAACAGCACTGGAGCTGCAGCGACACCTACACCGGAGCTAATTGCCAATTAAAAACATCCCAGGTAAAAGTCCAAGTCTAAAAAACCACACTGGTGATAAAAAATAATATTTAAAAACAGGTCCAAATCTGTCTGTCTTCATTTCTGAAGTATACTCCAGTGGATTAAATAAAAAGAACATGTCTAGAACAAACCATGCACGGAAAAATAGGCTTTTTGGAAAGCAGATAATGACCAAATGAAGTCCAAAAATTGCCTCACTGCTCACAAACACTATATTAGCTATTGGCACGCACGCATCTGGATATCTCATCGACTTGGAAGACTTGATGATGTGTCTATCTCTGCTGTCAATCGTGGATGTTAAGGACACATATATAATTGGATTTATGATAACTGGTTCCTGCTTTTTGGATTCGGCTGGTTCCTGGTCTATCAACAAACAAGGAAGTTGTCAGCAACAAATCTGGACCTGGTCAGACTGTCTGCCTTATGTGATGGCTTGGTGCGAGCCTCGAGCACCCAGACTCAAATGCTTTTGGCAGGATGGATGAGATCTCGGGGATTAGTCTCAGGCTCGGTCCATTGGTGTGGTAATCTAAGTTAGATGTTTCGGAACCGAGAACACCGACACAGGCTCAAGGTAGATGTCATTAAAGTTCTGCCTGTCCCCAAAACAATCGTGTTTATCTGAATTAGGCTCCCTGACTTGCCTTGACAGGCCGTCTTATCTTAGGCCCTGTTTACACGGACACTGTGTGGGGGAAACGCAACTTTTGGGTATGTTAATTAGGTGAAAAGTTTTGCGTTGACACTGTCGAATTCTGTGGATACGACTCTCTCCCCCTCCACCCCCCGTCCTCATGATTTCACTGTAGTTACCATGCTGGGCCTTTAGATGGCGCTGTGATTTTTGGAACCTTCACTACTGCGCATGCGCTGCCTGAGGTAAACAGAGCAGCTGCCTCGTCTGTTTTCCTCTCTGGCTAAAATCAGCTAACTACAAGTTGTTGTCAACAAGTTAACAACAAGTTAAAGCTGGAATTTGGATAAGAGTCAACAGATTTGAGTCAGTGGGACCCGCTTCATCTAACAAGCTGCACTGAGCCTGTGGACCAGAACCGCTCAGTGGACTGTGGACCAGAACCGGACTTTACGCCGTGATAAACAGCTGACTTACAGCAGGTAAATCAACGTTCTTAATATAATGTGTGCTTGTGTTTACTTTGATCACACAACAACGGAGTTTTTATTTATTTATTTATTTCTGCCAGGTGGAGAAGCTGTCGTTGACAGGCTGATGGTTCGGCGGTTCTGATGGGTCCAGATGAACACACAGCAAGAGTCCAGTTCATTAACGTAGTTACAGTTCGGTTCACGTGTTTTAATAGTGTGTTCAGTTTAATTCTCAGTGTTTGTGTTTAAACTTTGGTGCTGAATAAATAAATAAATAAAAAATAAACCTGTGTCTTCATTTTCACAGCACGTTACGCACTGTTTAAAAAATGTAACGAGTCCAGATAGATACTGTAGTTCAGATAAATTTACATCTCCCACGCCAACATAAATACTGTTTATTATTGTTAAACTGTTATATTTTGCAACGTGACACGTGAAATGTCACTGTCCGCGCGTGCGGGCTGCGCGCATGTGGTTGACACAAAAGCTCCACGGGAGATGTTTACATTATCAGCGGGGGGTCAGCGAAAAACTTCCACCTTGAGAGCAGGGTCAGAAAAGTATCGGTGTCATCGAGGGGGGCCAGCAGCGTCGTGTAGGCGATAAGCAAAGTCGCAAAGAGAAAGTAGCGGTTACACTCAAAATACGCGCCGTGTAAACTGGCCCTTAATTTGCCTGGAAGCTCTGTAAACCTTGATACTCTGACCCTCCCCCTCCACCGCCCTTGCCTCCCTCCCCACCCTTGCAGAATGTCGACGTCATTATGTGCTTGTGTTTTTTTTTTTTTTTCATGATTTAATCTTCAGCCAAGGATTAAGAGCATGTTAGGAATTGTTTTGTCTCCAAACTCTATGTTGTCACTTTCAAACAGATCTCACTTGTAAATGAGTCTTTGAGGCTCAATGTGATTCATCTGTTTAAATAAAGGTTGAATGAATTTAATGAACACATTTTCTCAGAATGCTGAGACTCCAACTAGTCTCCCAACAGTCGCAACCAGGCAAGACATTGACCTAACCTTTCTGAAAATTCAACTTTTACATTCAAACAAATGCTTTCTGAATACTGTACTTTGAAAAGACAAAACATCATCATGGGTACAGAACGTTTCCTCACAACCAACATGACACAATTCAACAAGTCAAATCAAACCGTCACATATGTCGACCGGGTCTGCTCACCAATTCCGGGGACGCCAACGGGTTGACCTGGTTGTGATGCCTCCTTTTGCGAAACAGAATTTCCTCTTCACTATCACTGCCACGCTCTGCTGCGAATCAAAAAGACACAAACACGCAAAGCAGCTTGACGGGAAACTCAAACTGGACTGTGGTGCAGGAAAACACACCAAAATACAAGTTTTTCCATCAAGAAATAATTCTTAAACAAACCTGGATGAGGTGAGTTGATCCCGTGAACAGATTCCTGTCGAGGGTTGTCTTCTGCTCTACTCGTAGTGACGCTGCCTTCTGATTGTTTTAAGCTAAAGGACGCCAGCCCGGCAAAACCAGGCACGAGTTTCCTCCTGGCTCCTGGTGGTGTGATCAGAGACGGGAGCGCCTCACGTTTAGACATCCCACACTCTGTTGGCATACGTGAAGAGGAAACCTTGGGCTGGTTGAACTTTCTGGTGAAGCTGCTAGTAGGAGTAGATTTAGAAATAGGTGGCAGACACACAGAAGAGGTATTCTGCTTCGTAGGTGATGAAGACGAAGGTAAAACATCCTCCACTGCCTCGTCCTCGGAGTCCTCCAGTGAATAACCAAGGTCAAAATTAACAGGGAACACGTGGGAGCCGTCTTTTGCCTCTGGGTTGGCCTGAATTGAAGAATTTAACCGAGGAACAACTTTCTTTAGCTCATCTGTGACACGTTCACTTTGTGTGTGTTTTGTTTTCAGGCTTGTACTTGAAGTGTGTGTTCTGTGTGTGCCATCAGGGAGCTGGGATGGTTTTGGTGAAGTATATAAAGGTGCAGTGGTGTTGTCAGTGTTGAGGGACGTACTGGGTGTGACGTCCTCTTCAGGAGTGGGAATGTCGGGAATTGTCATTTGCAAGAAGGCTTCATCGTCCTCAAACAGATCCATGCTCTCATCCAACAGGAAGTGTCCAGTGATTGCTGCCTTGTCCTTCACACCACTATCCATCATGCGAGACATTAACTCACCCCTCGTGTCGTCCCAGTCATCGCTCTTTTTGACCATACCGTCATTTTTACTTCTGGTTACATGTTCTTCTTTAGAGTCACTTTGCCGTTTGAATTCTGTGTTGGCGTCATGAATGATGTCTTCATCCTCAAAAACCTCATCCCAGGTGGGACTGTGGACAAGGAGCTCATCTTTACTTCCAGAAGGTTCTGCTAAATCTGCTCCGAGGGACGCATCGTCAGCAATGATCTCATCGTCGTCATCGTCGTCCACGTCCAGACTAAAATTGACATGGAATGGCTCATGAGACGGCTCACGAGGCGGCTGATGAGGCGCCTGATGAGGCGGCTGAGGAGACGGTGGAACCAACGGCACCACTTTGTGCTCATCGAAAGCGTCAGCCAGCAAAGGTGGCGATCGAGACAGAAGTTCAGCCACATTGGTGAGGATGGCCTCCAGATTCATATCTTTTCTTGGTTTGTCAGAGAGGAACACTGGTCCTGAGTTCCATTTAGGAAGGTAGAACATCGCCTGAAGCTCCAAATCCTCATTCTTATCATTAACGTGTGAAATATCGTTCAGATTTGCAAGTTCTGCGTGTGTAGGATCTGCTTTGGTGACATTAGTGATGGCAGAGTCTTTGCTAGTTAAAGAGTGTCCCTCAGGTTCTGAGTAATCCTCAACACCACGGACCTCAGAGTCCTTCTCAACAGGAAGTCTTTGTTTTGGTATAGCCAGTGAGGAAACCAGCTCTGCTACCTTCACATGTTCCCTCTCCGTTTCCCCATCAATACATTCCAGTTCCGACCAGGACGTGGAAGATGGTTTGGGTCTTCTGCTGGTGGTTTTAGTGGAGAGCTTTGTGGCTTTCGGTTTCTTTTGTCTGCTCTTCTCAGCGTCTTCTTTATGAAGGTAAGGAAGAAGCTCCTGTTCGTAACGGCATTCTCCCTGAAGAGAATAACAGAAAGTTGGAGCACCAGTTAAAACAACTCCATGGTCTGTAAACTAATGAGGAAGAGCCCTTACACCATCTCATCCTTATTAGATTACAGAAACACACTGCTGTCGTCATCTGGGCAAACTTTTGACCTGGAAGTGATTCACCTAAAGTGGTTTCCTGCCAGGAGCAGCAGGGTTCCACTGAACCAGTGACCAGGAGCAGGAAGAAGTGCAACGAACTAAAAAAAGCTTTAAAAAAGCAGAATCCAAAGGGAGCTATTCATGTTTTACATTGCAAATGTGTCTAAAATGCTCTATGGGTGCCACTGACCTGATGAAAGGTGCTCATGCTTTATGCCTGTTTAGTTCTTTAACTGAACCAGAACTCATTAGTCTATTTACTCCACAATAAGCTCAAAAGTTCTTATAACTCACAAGGCATTAAAGGGATTGAATCTGAGCTGTTTCTAATCTATTGGGCAAAATATTTTAAAGAGAAACGTGCTCACAGTTTCCCAGTCTAGATCTGACACAAAAGTTTTGACCATTTCACATACGAAACGGTTTCTCTGATAAACGGTTGTAATATTTCAAAGGTCAATACTTTGACTAACAAAAGAGAATGTTGTTGATTCAAGATCCAAGATGAGAATAAGCAGAGTAAAATGTGTACCAGGAGAGATTATTTTTTTTTACCGTAGTTTAGATCTGAGCTACTTTAAAAACCAGCGTGACTCGAGCGTAAGCCTGAGTCTTGGCACAGACTGAGAGCGTTCCTTGTTATTTTCATTTCTGCACAAGTTACAGCCTTTTTTTAGGTTGTCGACCAGAAAAACTGCTCTTAGGCAAACACTGAGCTGCTTTCTGCGTCACAGACTTCACTTTTAGCTCTTTGGCTATTTCAAATACTGTTGATGGAAACAAAGAATAAAAATACTTTGTGACTACAACAAACTGTTCTCAGTGGGGTTAACAAGTGAAGAGTCTTAAAAGTTCAATTCCTGGAGAACCTTAAATCACTGATATCCATCCACCACATAAATCATCCATCCATCCATTAATTCATCCATCCATCAATTAATTCATCCATCCATCCACCCAATAATTCATCAATCATCCATCATTAATTCATCCATCCACACATCCATTAATTCATCCATTCATCAATTAATTAATTCATCCATCCATCCATTAATTCATCAATCATCCATCCATTAATTCATCCATCCACACATCCATTAATTCACCCATTCATCAATTAATTAATTCATCCATCCACCCAATAATTCATCAATCATCCATCCATTAATTCATCCATCCATCAAATAATTCATCCATCCATCCAGCCATCCACTAATTAATTAATGAATCCATCAATTCACTCATTTATCCATCTATCTAACAATTCATCCATCCAACAATTAATTCATCCATCCATCCATCCACCAATTAATTAATTAATCCATCAATTCATTCATTCATCATCCATCAATTCACTCATTTATCCATCATCTAACAATTAATTCATCCATCCATCCAACAATTAGTTAATCAATCTATCATCCATCAATTCATCCATCCACACATCCATTAATTCATCCATTCATCAATGCATTCATCCATCCATCCATCCATCCATAAACTAATCCATCCATCCATCTATCAATCCAACCATCCACAAATTAATTCATCCATCATCCATCAAATATTTAATCCATCCATCCATCAATTATTTCATCCATCCATTTATCCATCCATCATCATCCATCCATCCATCCATCAATTAATTAATCCATCCTTCCAACCATTAATTTATCCATCCATCCATTAATTAATTCACCTGCCCATCCATCCATCCATCCATCCATCAATTAATCCATCCACACATCCATTAATTCATCCATTCATCAATTAAGTAATCCATCCATCAATTCATTCATTTATCCATCAATCCAACAATTAATTCATCCACCCATTCATCCATAAATTAATCCATCCATCCATCCATCCATCTATTAATCCAACATCCACACATTAATTCAGTCAGTCAGAGAGTCTTTATTGTCATTTGCACCGCATGTGGTACATGTGATGAAACGAGATTATGTACACAGGGTCCCAGTTACATCCAACAACAAATGCAAGAGAAAAACAGTAATAACATCTAGGATTAACTAAGAAAAAAACATCAACTAGAAATACACTAAGCCCTAATGTAATAGAAAAACATCATTATAAACAGCAGCACGAACACGAGTCTGTATGAGCAGATGGTCACAGATGAACACAGCAACAAGAAACAGATCAGCATCAGCATGATGTGATATTTTGCAGTGATTATTCTTATTGTTTATTTATTCATGAGTCTAACAGCCTCAGGGTAGAAGCTGTTCCTCAGTCTAGTGGTTCTACATTTGATGCTCCTCAACCTCCGTCCTGAGGGGAGTGGGGCAAAGAGTGAGTGTGCTGGGTGAGTGGGGTCTTTCATGATGCAGGTGGCTCTTTTCCTGCATCTGGAGGTGTAAATGTCTGTGATGGTGGGGAGACTGACTCCAACAGACTTCTGTGCAGCCTTCACCACTCTCTGTAAAGCTTTTCTTTCTGCAGCTGTGCAGCCTCCATGCCACACGTTGATGCTGGAGCACAGGATGCTCTCCACTGCACACCTGTAGAAGGAGGTGAGGACTGGGCTACTCAGACCAGCTCGTCTCAGCCGTCTGAGGAAGTAGTCTCTGGGCCAGTTTACACGGCGCGTATTTTGAGTGTAACCGCTACTTTCTCTTTGCGACTTTGCTTATCGCCTACACGACGCTGCTGGCCCCCCTCGATGACACCGATACTTTTCTGACCCTGCTCTCAAGGTGGAAGTTTTTCGCTGACCCCCCGCTGATAATGTAAACATCTCCCGTGGAGCTTTTGTTTGAACACATGCGCGCAGCCCGCACGCGCGGACAGTCTGACATTTCACGTGTCACGCTGCAAAATATAACAGTTTAACAATAATAAACAGTATTTATGTTGGCGTGGGAGATGTTTAAATTTATCTGAACTACAGTATCTATCTGGACTCGTTACATTTTTTAAACAGTGCGTAACGTGATGTGAAAATGAAGACACCAGGTTTATTTTTTATTTATTTATTTATTCAGCACCACAAAGTTTAAACACAAACACTGAGAATTAAACTGAACACACTATTAAAACACGTGAACCGAACTGTAACTACGTTAATGAACTGGACTCTTGCTGTGTGTTCATCTGGACCCATCAGAACCGCCGAACCATCAGCCTGTCAACGACAGCTTCTCCACCTGGCAGAAATAAATAAATAAATAAATAAAAACTCAGTTGTTGTGTGATCAAAGTAAACACAAGCAAACATTATATTAAGAACGTTGATTTACCTGCTGTAAGTCAGCTGTTTATCACGGAGGAAAGTCCGGTTCTGGTCCACAGTCCACTCAGCGGTTCTGGTCCACAGTCTCAGCGTCTGGTGTGCAGCTTGTTAGATGAAGCGGGTCCCACTGACTCAAATCTGTTGACTCTTATCCAAATTCCAGCTTTAACTTGTTGTTAACTTGTTGACAACAACTTGTAGTTAGCTGATTTTAGCCAGAGAGGAAAACAGACGAGGCAGCTGCTCTGTTTACCTCAGGCTGCACGCATGCGCAGTAGTGAAGGTTCCAAAAATCACAGCGCCATCTAATGGCCCAGCATGGTAACTACAGTGAAATCATGAGGACGGGGGGTGGAGGGGGAGAGAGTCGTATCCACAGAATTCGACAGTGTCAACGCAAAACTTTTCACCTAATTAACATACCCAAAACATCCGTTTCCCCCACACAGTGTCCGTGTAAACAGGGCCTCTGATGACCTTTCTTGATCAGGCTGGTGGTGTTGTTGGTCCAGCTGAGGTTATCATTCATGTGTACACCCAAGTATTTGTAGCTGGAGACCACTTCCACCACAGATCCACTTATGTTCAGTGGGGTGTGGGTGTGATTGTTCCTTCTGAAGTCCACAATCATCTCCTTTGTCTTCTTCACATTCATGTGAAGGTTATTGTCCTTGCACCAGCTCTCCAGGTGTTCCACCTCCTCCCTGTAGCTGGACTCATCATTGTTTGTGATGCATCCCACCACCGCTGTATCATCTGCAAACTTAACAATATGACAGCCTGGATGGGTGGCTGCACAATCATATGTGAGCAGAGTGAACAGGAGAGGGCTCAACACACATCCTTGAGGAGAGCCAGTGCTGAGGGTAATGGTGGAGGAGGAGAAGTTGTGGATCTTCACGGACTGTGGTCTGTTTGTTAAGAAGTCTAGTACCCAGTTACAAACGGAGGGGCTTAGTCCAAGTGTGGATAGTTTGTCCATCAGAGTTTGGGGGATCATGGTGTTGAAGGCAGATGTGAAGTCCACAAAGAGCAGACGGACGTAGGAGTCCTTCTGATCCAGGTGGGTGAGAGCAGTGTGGACCACAGAAGAGATGGCGTCCTCTGTTGATCGGTTCTCGCGGTACGCATACTGATGAGGGTCCTCGTTGATGTTGACGGTTGTCTTGATGTGGGTCATGACCAGTTTCTCAAAGCATTTTGCGACTATCGGGGTGAGGGCCACCGGCCGATAGTCATTCAGACCAGTCACTGTGGAGCTTTTTGGGACTGGGATGATGGTGGCGGTCTTCAAGCAGGTGGGAACTGTCTCCAGGGCAAGTGAGGTGTTAAAGATGTCTGCCAGCACCTCACAGAGCTGATCCGCACATTCCTTCAGAACTTTCCCAGGGATGTTGTCCGGTCCAGTTGCTTTATAATAATAATAATAATGTCTTTTCCTGTCATCTGCGTATGTTTCCCATACACAGACGAAATTCGTCTCTGCATTTAACCCAACCACCTACCAGGTGGTGCAGTGAGCAGCCCGAAAGCGCCCGGGGAGCTGGAGAAATAGGTGTGCACTCATAGACACCCCAAGGTGGGTAGTGGCCGGGACGCGAACCCGCGTCCTTCGGGTCCCAAGTCAAAAGCCCTGCCACTAGACCATCTTGGCTCCTTATGAGGGTTGATCCTTCTGAGACTACCTCTCACTTCTGCTACGGTCACGCTGAGGTGCACTTCATTTGGTGGTGAGGTGAGTCTGGTGCTGGGTGGTCTATTTGGGTCTTCAAAGCGTGCATAAAACTTGAGGGCATCAGGCAGAGATGGGTCTTTGGGGCATTGTTTGCTCCTGCCTTTATAATCAGTTATGCATTTGATGCCCTTCCACATGCTCCGTGGGTCTTGTGAGGTGAACTGACCCTCGATCCTCTGTGCATATGTGGCCTTGGCCCTCTTAATGCCAGCAACCAGCTCTTTCCTGGTCTTTCTCAGCTCCTCTGAGTCTCCAGACTTGAAGGCAGCGTTCCTAGCTGCCAGCAGGGTGCGAACCTCTGCGTTTAACCAGGGTTTTGTGTTGGGGTAACATTTAACATTTTTTTATGGATACATTTTCAGAGCATGTGCTAATATAACCCAGTACTGCGGAAGCATATAGTTCAAGATCCACAGATCCTTCATGATCCGTTGCCTTCCTGAAAACATTCCAGTCTGTTTTTTCAAAGCAGTCTCTCAGCATGGGGGTGCTGTCCTGGAGCCAACATTTGATTTCCTTTTGTTCTGGTTTGGAGCGTCTCAGTGGGGGTGGTTGGGCTGGGACCATAAGGATGGATAAATGGTCTGAATAACCAAGCGGGGGGCGTGGCTTCACTCTGTACGCGCCCCTCACATTTGTGTAAACATGGTCGAGCGTGTTACTTCCTCGTGTTGCTATGGATACGTGTTGGTCGAAGGTTGGGAGACAGTCCTTTAAATTCACGTGATTAAAGTCACCCAGGACAATACAAAGCCCCTCTGGATATTTAAATTGCAGTAAGCTGATTAAGTCATGAATTTCTTCCAGGGCGACATTAGCATTAGCATCAGGGGGGATGTAAATTACTGTGATAAGGATCACTGAGAACTCTCGGGGGAGATAGTGGGGGTGACATGTCACTGTCATCAGCTCCACAGCAGTTGTGCATAGACGTTTGATAACAGCACAATTCGTGCACCAGTTCATACTCACGTACAGTACACACAAACACCGCCACCTCGTGTTTTTCCCGTAGTCTCGGTGCAACGGTCCGCTCTAAAAAAAGAGTCTGTCATCCAGTTCATACACAGAGTCCGGTGTTTCCTTAGAAATCCACGTTTCCGTGAGGCAAAGCACAGAGCACTTCTTCATTTCCTCCGACGTTGTCACTCTCAGACGAAGCAAATCCATTTTGCTGTCCAGCGAGCGGACGTTAGACAGAAAAAGAGCCGGCATCGGGGGTCTCCCGGTTTTAGCGTCAGCCCGCAGTCTCACCATAATCCCCGCCCGGCAGCCCCGCTTCTGACGCCGGGAGCACCGCTTCCTTTTCTTTTCGCCGGAGCGTGAGCCGGAGCACCTCCGCTGCAGCTTCCAGGTGGATGATTTTAAAAGCCGCATCCTTCCGAGCGTAGATTTGAGTTTGTTGCTGATTTTAGCTGTGCCCTGTGGCAAATTCGCTCCAATTCTCAACAATTCAGTTCGGCTACAATTCACCCGCATAAAACGTGCTGAGTCAGGTACAGAACCACTATTAAAATTACTAAAAGCTAGAGATGAACTAGGAGCCCATGAAGCTGCTGCCGGTCGGAGCGCGGTCATCTTGAACCATCCATCCCAAAGGTGGGCGGATGAACGCTAGAGAGCGCTAAAGCGCTATTCCACTTACAGTGGACCTAAACTTTTTGTCAGCGTTTTTGTGAATTGACTAACTTTTATAATTCATAAGCGGATTTGTGCTATTTTTATTTAAAATGCAGTACCGCTAATAACTAATTATCTATCAGTAAAAACCAATAAACTTATTTACAAGCTCTTATGCTGCTTGTTTTTTACCTTTTTCCCCACCGTAAGAGCAGAGAGGAGGAAGGGTTGGGGGAGGGAGGGTTGGAGGGGGGAGGGGGGGCAGAGCTGAGAACAGACTCGGCTCTACCATGTAGGTAAATGCCTGGGGGTCCCATTTCAGCAGTGGCCCCGGCCCCGCCTCGCCCCGTGCAGTCACCTACATCACTAACATTGCTCATGCTTGTTAATGTACATTTAACATAAAAATAATTATAGTTACGATGAAAACGATCATTAAATATACGCAATAAAAAAAACGGTCGATTTCTTTATCCCCCTACTAAAAATGGACTATTCCATCTTCCGGGTCATAGTTGAACTCAGGGGCTAATTCTGTAGCTGGCTGCGCTCGGTGTCTTCATAAATCCTTAAAGAACCCCGCTGTTTCAAGCCAAATTAACGTGGCCGGATGATTTTAAGGTGTGTTTTGTGTCGACCATTCGACGGTGAGTCGTTATTTTTATGTATTTTATGCCCCTTTTCCACTTGGTGGCCCGGCTCGGATGTGACGTCATATTTGCGTGCCAAGCGCGCGTTGGAGAGCATTTCCACCTCACAGATGCGCGGCGCCGCGCCAAGATTCCGGACTCATCTCAGAGCAGGTCCGAGGCCGGCTGGCCCCGTACCGTGAGGAGGAGGCTGGACTGAGTTTGAGGAAGTGGCTGCCGTGAGGGAGCAAACACCGAAGGACTTTACAAGATTAACATGGTAAAAACAATTATTTGTATTAAAAATTACAGCACACATGTGAACTATTCCTTAATAATTCCACGTTGTTGTCAAAACGGCAGGATTTAAAAAAGTAGTTTCGCCACGTGCACGCGCGCGCCCGCGCGCGCACGTGAGCCGTCTTTATTTCTATAATGTAGCTAAATAAACGCTTTAAAAAATATAGTTCATAGCTGACGTTATATCAAGAGGGTGCTTGAGCTTAACAGTTCCTTAATAATTTCACGTTGTGGTCAAATCAGCTGGTTTTAACAAAGTAGGTCGACACGTGCACATCACATGCATGCGCGGGTGGGGTCGATCGGCGTTCTTTGTTTTAAATGTAGCTAAATAAAAGCTTAAAAAATATATTTCATAGCTGCTTTATACCACGAGGGTTCCTCAGGTTAACAAGTTCTTAATAATGTCACGTTGTGGTCAAATCTGGATTTAAATTGATTTGTTTTGACTAATTCCAAACCTATCACATGTGCTTCGAAAATAAATTATTAAAAAATCGAATTTTAATTCAAATAACTCCAACAGCTTACAGTATGCACATAAACATGTAGTGATTACACTCTGTTGGTTTGAAAAATATCTGCTTTGTGGTTTCTGAGATCTAAGATATGTGTTAAATACTAGTAGAAAAAAAAGCTAGGTCGACACACTTATGTCTATTAAAAATCGAATTTTAATTCAAATAACTCCAACAGCTTACAGTGTGTATATAAACATGTAGTGATTACACTGTGTTGGTTTGAAAAATATCTGCTTTGTGGTTTCTGAGATATTTGATATATGTATATATATCTTACATATATCTTATAAAAGATATCTACATATAAAACAGTTTCTAGACTGAATTACCGGTAACCATGTTTTTCTTTTTTTTTACAGTTAAGACGAAGAAGTCAACACCAGAATTTATCAACTTGTGTCTTCTGGAGGAAGCACATGAGACAACAGGAAAAAAATCATTTAGGTGGATGCAGTATTTATTTTTGTGCTTTTTTCACTTCTTAGTTTTCATAATAAACATTTTATTTCTTAAGTGGTGTCATTGAACAATAATTTCCTAAACATATTTTACAATGTTAAGTGTGTACAGTATAGTGTTTGTTTAAAAACATACTGGAAGTTAAGAATATTACACAATATTATTGTGGGCGACCGTGGTGTAGTGGTAATGGCAGTCGACCCCTGATCGGAAGGTTGGAGGTTCGAATCCCGCATCCGCCCACCATGTGTTGTGTGTCCCTGGGCAAGACACTTAACCCCGAGTTGCTCCCGGTAGGTCTGGATGGCGCCTTGCAAGGCAGGCTACCACTACCGGTGTATGAATGTCTGAATGAATGGGTGGATGGCTGGTATTGTAAAGCGCTTTGGGGCTCCTCACAGGGGGCTGGAAAGCGCTATATAAATAAGCTCCATTTACCATTCAATATTTTCCATTTGCATTTGACCTTTAAAGAATCATAAGAAAAAGATTATTAGATTTGAACAGCCATCCATCCATCCATCCATCCTTCCTGTTGTCGTGTCATGAGTAGTGCAGCAGCTTTTGCCAGGATGCACAGATGTCAACATGAACCCATCCATCCATCCATCCATCCATCCTGATGTCGGGTTGTGGGTGCAGCAGCTTTTCCAAGGATGCACAGACGTCGCCATCAACCCCGATGAAGCTGTTCTTGGATGCCCAAACGAGTTTCCTGATCAACAAACATTTAATTATTAATACTTTGTTTTTACGTTTAAAGAAACATGCTTTTAATGTTTATGGGACAGTTTAAACCAAATTATCCATTTGCATTTGACTTTGAATTAGCCCTGACAAAATATTACCGTTTAAATTTAATGAAATACAAACATTTAATATTACCTTACTGTAAAAATAGTTTAACTGATTACAGGGCAGTGTGATCAATGTGTTAAGCAATGTTAACAGGAACCTTGTGCATATATGAGAATAATCTTTATTATAAAGAAACAAAATGGAAAACACAGGGGTTTAAAACAAGCTGAAAAGTCTATAAAGTAAGATCAGAGCATTAAATAGCTCAAGGGACATTACCGCCAACAGGTGGTGAGACAAGGTTCTGCAGGGTGTTCTTCTTCTAACGTTTAGTGGTGGCTAGTAAATAGCTTGAGGTAACACTACCGCCACCACGTGGTAGGACGAGTGAGATTCTACACCCCGCCCACAGAAGGGCTGCAGATAGTGAATGGAGACAAAACCGTGCATGTGAGCCGATCCTAACTGGACCAGACCGGACCAGACTGGGCCGCTCTGGGCCGGTAGTGGAAAAGGGGCATTAGTTACTTTTCATTAAATCTGTTGACTACCTATAGACGCTAACTGTGTCTGCCGGTTGGTTGTGCTGGGTTACTAATGGAAATCCTTAGAGAACCCAGCTGTTTCAAGCCAAATTAACGTGGCCGGAGTATTTTATTGTGCGTTTTGTGTCGACCATTCGACGGCGAGTCGTTAGTTTTATGTATTTGGGTTACTTTCATGTATAAATGCGGTGGCGACACACCCGTGTATTTGAGATTTAAACGTGGTTTTAGGGATTAAAAGATCATTCTATTTTTTGTTAATTTCGTGGCCGAATAGAATATATGTACGTAAAGTATTAAATAAATCCTTTGATTTTTGTAATTTCATCCTTTTAGGATCATTTTTGTTACTTTTCAGTTGGCAGTGTAGTGCAAATATTGATAACGCTGCCGGCTATATATAAATATATATATATAATATAGAAATATATAAATAGCGGATTAGATTAGCTTCCCCTAATTTTCATAAGACATTTGTGCTTTTGAAATTGTGGACCTAAAAAAATTAATAAGCGTTTTAGAAATTGTGGAACTAATTTTTTAAGCGCCCATCCATCCATCCATCCATCTTCTTCCGCTTATCCGGGGTCGGGTCGCGGGGGTAGCAGCCTAAGTAGGGAGGCCCAGACTTCCCTCTCCCCAGCCACTTGGAGCAGCTCCTCTGGGGGAATCCCAAGGCGTTCCCAGGCCAGCCGAGAAACATAGTCCCTCCAGCGTCCTGGGTCTTCCTCTGGGTCTCCTCCCGGTGGGACATGCCCGGAACACCTCACCAGGGAGGCGTCCAGGAGGCATCCTAACCAGATGCCCGAGCCACCTCAACTGGCTCCTCTCGATGTGGAGAAGCAGCGGCTCTACTCCGAGTCCCTCCCGGATGACTGAGCTTCTCACCCTATCTCTAAGGGAGAGTCCAGACACCCTGCGGAGAAAACTCATTTTTCATTTTATTTTGTACTTTTGACTGGTGAGGGTTGGTAGCCTAGTTTTCGCATCTTTATTTTATTGGTTAGTGAGGGCCTTGTTGTTACAGGTTGTTACATCCATCAATTATTTAATCCATCCAACAATTATTTCATCCATCCATTTATCCATCCATTGTCATCCATCATCCATCAATTAATTAATCCATCCTTCCAACCATTAATTTATCCATCCATCCATCCATCAATTAATCCATCCACACATCCATTAATTCATCCATTCATCAATTAATCAATCCATCAATTCATTCATCCATCCATCCAATAATCAATTCATCCATCCATCCATCTATCCATCCATTAATCCAACAATCCACAAATTAATTGATCCATCCATCAATTATTTCATCCATCCATCTATCTATCCATCCATCTAGTCATCCATCCATCCATCCATCAATTAATTAATACATCCTTCCAACCATTAATTTATCTATCCATACATACATACAACTATCCATCCATCCATCATCCATCCTTCTGTCCATCCGCCCATCTATTCATTCATCTTTAATGAATATATTCCATGTAAAATCCTTATAACCATTTCAGCATGTGTTAACTAAAAAAACATCAAAGGTAAACAATGTTTCACTACATCTTTAAACTGGGAGTGGTGGCACAGAGGTTAGAGAAGGTGGGCTTCTGATCAGATGGTTGCTGGCTCAACTCCCAAGACTGACAACATCAAAATGTGAGTGGGAAAGATGAAACACCCACACCTGCCTCCACCCTCATTTGTCCCACTCTGGGCCCTTGAGCAAGGCCTTTAACCCCCCACCATCTGCTCCCCCAGGTGCCCTAAATGGCAGCTCCCTGCTCCACACAGAGGGCTGTGGTAGCTCTGTGGTGGTTGTCAGGAAGGACATCCAGTGTAAAAACCGAATCTTCATGAGAGTTAGTTCACTGTGGCGGCCCCTGAAGAAGGGAGCAGTGGAAAGGAAAAAAAAATTAAAATACCTTTCATCTTTAAACTCATTTATTGGAAACAAAGGAATAATTAGGAATGTGTAGCAAGATGTTTTAACTCCATCCCATGAAGAATGTGACATTTTGCAAGGACTTTATTTTTACATTCCTCCTTGAAGTTTTATGAGGATTTCACAACAGATTTATCTGAACCCTTGCACAATTAATGAATGATCAGATAAACGGTTCTGGACCTAGAGATGTCACGGACCAAAATAACTCTGGTGAGAACAGAGTGCTGTAAAAACCGAGAGGTTCACATGGTTATCATCGACGTAGGCCGTCTGCACAAAGTGGAAACCCCTCTCTGCTGATTATCTCATTGCACCACAACAATCACATGAATGTGATGCCCATGAGCAGGCACAAAGCATGCCTCATCCAAATTCATCAGTCTGCATGACTGTTTTCAAACATGGAAACTCAAACTGAATGAACGAGAAGCTGTTTGGTACAAACTACTATTACATTAATACTCAAAGAGTCCCCCCAAGAAAAGCTTTAACAGAAATGAAAGGCCTTTGCTGTCAAACTAGTTTCAAACTAAGATCATCTTATGTTGGCAAATGAAGATTTGAGCTGTTTTCATCCAATGCACAATCTCACATAATATTTATTGTAAGATCTCAAGCTCAGTGAATGTGTTGAGAAGGATTCTCAGCTACTACCACATCACATTTTAACTCAATATATGTGACCCATCACACTGAACCAAGGATCAAATCACAAAGTGGTGTAGAAATAAACAGCTAGTGCATTGGTAGAAAAGTTGGCGATGATTGCATTTTGTCGAAAAATAATTACCGCAATACTGTATATACATGATCTATGTGTTTTGAATGAAATATTCAAAATATAATCACTAAGAATGTTTTGAAGCATTTTTCTGAACATTACCAACAAAGAACATGATCTTAAACAGAAAAGATTTACATTTTTTGCTACTTTCTCCACTACAGTATTTCTCTTCCTACTGCAAAGAATGTCAGGAAATCCTCAACAAAATATGGAAAAAAAAAAAATAAGATTCTGACACATTTTCCAAGGGCTATCCCCATTAGCAAAACAAATCAAGTAGGTGTGCACCGATTGCAGTTTTTTGGCCGATCACCCATTTCTAATAGTCTGACTTGCCGATTCCGATTTTGGCCGATACCTATTTAGTTTTAAAAGCAACACTGTTAGATGTTGTAAGGTCACAATGTGCCTTCAAATTTCAATCTTATTTTGTTGAAAAACAGACCCTTGAACAATATTCTAGAAACAATACAAACCTGTTTTAACTGGTCACAAGGTAGTGCTCTGAAATATAAATGAAGTTTAGACAATTGTTGTTAAAACTAAAAAAATCTGTAAAATCGGTTTCTCATGCAAGCATTGTCCGATTTCCGATTTCCCATAATTAAGAAAATCGGAGCCGATAAATTGGCCAGCCGATTTATCAGTGCACCCCTAAAATCAAGCCATATCTTTGGAACTTATGATATCAAGATGATCTGAGTAATCTTTAAAAAGCTAAAAAACTGAAAATGTGCATCGTTCATTTTGACCGAATCTGACTTAATCCTGAGCTCGATGTGATTCAATCAATTTCAATTAAGTTTATTTATATAGCCACAACTCACAACAGAAGTTGTTTCAGGGCACTGAACAAAAATATTCACATACATTATAAAAGCCAATTATTAGTAAAAATTACGTATCTATGGAAGCCAAACCAGCCACTAGGGAGCACAAGCCAGTGTATCTCTTATGCCTTTCCTAAGCCTAGGTAAATGATGAGGGTTGTGTCAGGAAGGACAATCCTTCCTGACAAATGTGATCTGTGGTGAGAACAAGGAACAGGTGGAAGAGAACTTGGAGAGGTGGAGGTATGCACTTGAAAGAAGAGGAATGAAAGTCAGCCGTAGTAAGACAGAGTACATGTGTGTGAATGAGAGGGAGGCCAGTGGAACAGTGAGGCTACAAGGAGCAGAGGTCACAAAGGTGCAGGACTTCAAGTACTTGGGGTCCACTGTCCAGGAAAATGGGGAATGTGGGAAATGTGGTGATTTGTGACAAAAAGGTGTCAGCAAAGGTCAAAGTAAAAGTTTACAAGATAGTGGTGAGACCAGCTATGTTGTATGTTCTGGAGACAGAGACATGGACAAAAAGACAGGAGAAAGAACTGGAAGTGGCAGAAATGAAGATGCTGAGGTTCTCCTTAGGAGTGACAAGGATGGATAAGATCAGGAATGAGATCATCAGAGGTACAGCACATGTTGAACAACTGGGAGATAAAGTTAGGGAGGCCAGACTGAGATGGTTTGGACATGTCCAGAGGAGGGACAGTGGTTTGGACATGTCCAGAGGAGGGACAGTGGTTTGGACATGTCCAGAGGAGGGACAGTGGTTTGGACATGTCCAGAGGAGGGACAGTGGGTATATTGGTAGAAGGATGTTAGAAATGCAGCTGCCAGGAAAAAACAAAAGGAGATGTATGGATGCAGTTAGAGAGGACATGAAGGTACTGTAGTTGGAGTGAGGACAGAGTGAGATGGAGGAGATGACTCTGTGGCGACCCCTGAAGAGGAAACAGCTGAAAGAAGAAGAAGCTCTATCTAAGGAAGCAGCAGATTGTGTTGAATCTTTACTGCATCGGAGTCTCCCAGCCTGAACAAACACAAAGGCAACAGTGGAAAGGAAAAACTCCCTTTTAACAGGAAGATGCCTCCAGCAGAACCAGGCTCAGGACAAGTGGCCATCTACTTCGACTGGCTGAGGTTTGAGAGGAACATGAAGGAGAGAAAAACGAACATAGAATGACAGGCCCAGATGTACTTTCTATAGGACGAAAGACAAAAAGCACATGTTAAGGAGAGAAATAGATACAAATGCAAACAGAGTGGAGCAAAGAAAGACAAAATGAAGAAATGTGGTCAGTTGTCCTCCAGCTGTCTAAACCTATAGAGGCATAACTAAGGGACAGCTCAGGAAACCCAAGCTGATCCTAACTATAGGATTTATCTAAAAGGAAAGACAAGTCCAGTCTTCAAACTGGACAATGTGTCAGCCTCATGGACAGAAACTGGAAGTTGGTTCCACAAGAGAGGAGCCTGAGAACTGGAAGATCTTCCCCCCATTCTGCTTTTGGAAACTCTAGGAACCACAAGTAAACCTGCAGTCTGAGAGTGAAGTGCTCTGTTAGGAACATGGTGATGGGCCACATATGTAAAATTGTCCCACTTATAGACATTTTTGGTTTCGCTGTTTACCCACCTTTCGCCTTTTGGCAGGGGTAAGAAATATTGCATCTATTTTGGGTAGCACGGTGGCACAACTGGTAGAGCTGCTGCCTCTCAGCGAGAAGGTTGCCGGTTCAAATCCCGGTCCGGGGCCTTTCTGGGTGGAGTTTGCATGTTCTCCCCGTGCATGCGTGGGTTTCCTCCGGGTACTCCGGTTTCCTCCCACAGTCCAAAAACATGCATGTTAGGCTGATTGGTGACTCTAAATTGACCCTGGGTGTGAGTGAGACAGGTCTCTCTTGTAAATGAGTCCCCGTGGCTCAACGAGGCTAGCCTGTATAAATAAAGGTTGAATGAATAATAATCCAGTCATGTCAAATTAGGCGAGTTGCTTGAAACCACTCAGGTGAAATCAGCCCTTCCTTATGAACTACCGTCTGTGTGTGAATCAGCACATTAAAACACACTCTTCTATAACTCTCTGTTACAGTTTCAGTCACATCACTTATGTTTTTTCTGTTATCTCTTTTGAATCTGTTTTCCTCCCCGCGCATGTAGGCCATCATGGGCTGACCTATTTCCAGCTTCCTGGTGTTATGTAACGGTTCACAGAACTGTTACATAATCAC
>JBBPBX010001197.1:18825-36038 GCA_038048925.1 Garcialebias charrua | reverse complement strand
CTGCGTAATGTCGGCGTCATTATGTGCTTGTGTGCAATACTTTTTTTTTTCATTACCACATTTTTGACCTCCAAACAGAGGTAAAAAATGTGTTAGGAATTTGTTTTTTCTCCAAACCCTATGTGTCATTTTTCACCACTTCTATTGTCTGTCCAACAGATGTCACTTGTAAATGAGTCTTCGAGGCCCAATGTGACTAATCTGTTTAAATAAAGGTTGAATGAATGAGTGGGGTGAATTTGAACTTGCCATTCACATTTAAACTCTCTTTTTCTATTGTTTTGTGCTTCTGTTCAGAGTAAATTTCCTAAAGTGTTTTTACATTTTTTTAACAGTTTTTATTTTTATTTTATTTTTTTCTCTTAGGTCATTAAAAAGATTAATTGAGTTTGACTCAAACCACTCACCAGTAAAACAAACATGAGGAGCTTAAACACAAGAGGGTCATTATACTGAAAGAACTGTGATGATAAGACAGTTTTTCCCAATGTTGAGTTATTTTTATTAAATGACATTAGTAGTGAACTTTAGAAAAAAAGTCACATAACTCCTGTAGAAAAAGTATTTCTGCTTTTGATGGTTTTCAAATTAGTTAGAAAATTGCCAAATTAACTAAAGATATTACTTCTTTAATTCAGACTTGTTAAGTTGTTGCCAAGAAAGAAAAAAAACAGTCTGCCTAAGAAAATCAACAATTGTGGCTTATTTGAGTGACTCCCCCATTTGGCCTCGGAGACGAGCAAACTGTCAAATTTCTCCTGGGACATAGTCGAAGAAAAAAATATTTGTTTATTGCAAACCCCCCACCCCCCACCCCGAGAGAACTTCTGTGCAGGCTTATCAGAACTGCCGGCTGAACAACGTCATCAGAACTGTGGCTATCTGTGGCTATCTGAAAGTGCATGGACAAATCTCACTGTCTGATGTCAAATGCACATGTACAGTAATGTGTCTAAAAATGTACTTGCTGGTAGAGGTTTTTTTATGTCTTAAATTGTGATCTGACAGAACAAGATGTGGAGATATTTTTTTGTAATATCACTATCCATCCTCGTTGTTCTTACCCTTTTTCTATCTAAAAAGTATTTGAAAAAGGATGAATAGGCCGCACTCTCAAAGAGCAGCCGCTGTATGCACTCCGCCCATCTTTCAGATGACAGTATGAACATATTCTCACTTTATTTCAGTACAATGATAATAAAGCTTATTCTGATTCTGATTAGTGGTTCAAATCAGTTCAAATGTGTTATGTAAAACTTGGTTTTACACAAAAGCCAACAAGTAAACCCACTAAATACAGGACAGGACATTAAAAGCCAAGAGAGAGTGTAATATTTTTACAACTTTGCAGAGTAGGAGCAAAAAATGAAAACATTCCAGAGGGACTGTTTGTTTCTCAGATTAAATCTTTATATCCTGGCTGTATTTGTCCTGTCAGCACATTTTCTTTCTATCTAAGGTTCATGTAACTTTTTCTCCTCAACAGGTGGCATTCCATTTGTCCTGACTGGGGAACTGTTTGAACAGTCCTACCGACCTGCTGCCTTCATGATTGCCGGCTCAGTGAACTGGCTGTCAAACTTTGCTGTGGGCCTTTTATTCCCGTTCATTCAGGTAAGTTCCTACATCTGAATGTAAATGTAAATTTTAAATGTACAGTACATTATACTACATTGTGTCCTGATTCATGCTCAATAATCCAGTTAGATACAGGTAGTCCTCGACTTACGACGTAGATCGGTTCCTATGCAGCGTTGTAAACCGATTTTCGACGTAAGTCGAAATATACGTACATACTGCACCATATACATGTACAGTACTGTATTACCAAGCACTTAGCCTATCCTAACACAGTACCCTACATAATTATCAAAAAACACATGTTTAGGAGCCATAATGAAGTGCACAAAGAGTTAATGGCCTACTTGGATGCTGGTGACGCCGTACTCCTCGGTCCATCCTCCGTATTCCGTTTACGACATAAAACCGCCGTCCACCTCGGTTTACGACGTAAAAGTGCTGTCCACCTCGGTCCATCCTCCGTATTCCGTTTACGACGTAAAACCGCCGCCAAACTCCGTTTATGACGTAAAACTGCTGTCCACCTCGGTCCATCCTCCGTATTCCGTTTACGACGTAAAACCTCCGTCAAACTCCGTTTATGACGTAAAACTGCTGTCCACCTCGGTCCATCCTCCGTATTCCGTTTACGACGTAAAACCGCCGTCGAACTCTGTTTATGACGTAAAACTGCTGTCCACCTCAGTCAATCCTCCGTATTCCGTTTACGACGTAAAACCGCCGTCCACCTCCGTTTACGGCGTAAAACCGCCGTCCACCTCGGTCCATCCTCCGTATTCCGTTTACGACGTAAAACCGCAGTCTAACTCCGTTTATGACGTAAAACTGCTGTCCACCTCGGTCAATCCTCCGTATTCCGTTTACGTCGTAAAACCGCCGTCAAACTCCGTTTATGACGTAAAACTGCTGTCCACCTCGGTCCATCCTCCGTATTCCGTTTACGACGTAAAACCGCCGTCGAACTCTGTTTATGACGTAAAACTGCTGTCCACCTCGGTCAATCCTCCGTATTCCATTTACGACGTAAAACCGCGTCCACCTCCGTTTACGAAGTACAACCTCTGTCCACCTCGGTCCAGAGCGTTTACAGTAAGGTCTCTGCCAATGTACTTTTCCACTGCTGCGCAACTGGTTCTGCCGTCCACCTCGGTCCAGAGCGTTTACAGTACGTAACGTATTCCTCCGCCTCTGTATTCCTCCCCCTCTGTATTACTCCGCCGTTGCACCGCGTACAGTACAATACTGTATTCTTCCGCCGCGGCGGCCGCTGCGTTACGACGTTTATAACGTAAACCCGCGTAACTCGAAATAAGGCTGTTCATAGTAAATGGGAGATGCGTCTTAACCACAAAACGTCGTAACTCGAGACCGTCATAACCCAAGGACTACCTGATCTAACAAGGTTGAGCCAGGTCTGTCCAGAGGACCTGACTCAACCGTGTTAGAAATATTCAGAGCCAGGCATTGGAGCACACTTAGCTCAAGAATCAAGCTCAGAGGAGCTAGGATGAATTCAGCTAAAATCAGAGGTCTAGCATTCCTAGAAGAAATGTATGTAATCCACCACCTTTCATGTCAGAGTTTTAGACCAAAATCATTGAATGATGGGAAGACACTGATGTGTTGATGATGTGTAAAAACCTACAGAGTTATGATTTTGCACAAGTTGAAGGAGATTAAAATCAGAAAAGGTGGGTCCTTATCATGCAAAGGTTAATATTATCATTTCATTCTTATCATGGCAAAATGCAAATATTAACTAGACATAATATCTATAAAACCCTTTGCTATAAGGAAATAGTGTACATATTTTTGGCACACTGCTGCCTGGCAGGGCCTGGCAACTATCTTTCTCTATCAGGCTGGGCTCCCCATTGGGAAGCGTGGACTGGTGGTCAGTTGGTCAACTGCTCATCCGGTGGTCACACAAAATCAATGACAGCTTTTGTTCTGGTCCGGTTTGATGAACCTTAGCCAGTGGATCAGGAATCAGAGCCAAGTCTCATTGATCTCATGAGAATGTGAGTCATTTTAACTGAATTCACTGTACTTTGAACAGCATCCCTAAACAAAGTGTTTTACTCTGTGGTGAACTGACAGAATATCAATTGACCAAATTCTTTCTAAATGTGTTTAAGTACAGCTGCCTTAGGTGTTATTTCATCATTCTTTCTGCAGTGGCAACCTGCTTTTTATCCTGTCAACAAGTTGTGTTGTGCTCTATGCACCTGCACCACTTCTTTGGACTACTGTTAGTCAACACATTTCTTTCCATTATTTTTGTGTGTAAAATTCTGTGCCAATGAGCTGAGCTCCATTTTTCAGTATATTTATAATAAGTCTCTGGAAACACAACATGTTCCCATCATCTGGAAAGATGCTGTAGTGGTTCCTGTCCCTAAATCCAACAGTCCGAAAACTGTTGGTGATTTTAGACCAGTAGCTTTGACCTCAGTTCTGATGAAAATCTTTGAAAGATTAATCAGAGGTGAGATTCTAAAGCAGACTGAACATCTTTTAGATCCCATGCAGTTTGCTTACAGGCCTCATAGAGGCGTAGAGGACGCAACACTCACCCTGTTTAATATGCTTTTTAAACACTTAGATTTAAATGCGACCCATGTCAGACTTTTATTTGTAGATTTTTCCTCAGCTTTTGATACAATCCAACCTCACATATTAACTGAACGGCTTGTTGAACAGTTTCCTCTGAGTAACAATTTGATGGGCTGGATCTTGGATTTTTTAAGTAACAGGACACAGAGAGTAAGGGTGAATAATTGTCTCTCTGAATCTAAGTCCTCTTCCACCGGGTCACCCCAGGGATGTGTACTGTCACCCCTGCTTTTTATTCTATACACCAACATGTGTCGGAGCAGACATGAGAGCAGGTACATTATAAAGTATGCAGATGATTCTGTTATTGTCAGTCTGCTTAAAGGAAATGAAAGTAGCCATGGGCAGGTGACTGATGATTTTGTTCAATGGTGCGAGGACTCTTTCCTCAAACTAAACACAGATAAGACAAAAGACATGATCATTGATTTTAGGAAGAAACCTCACCAGCACGGAGTCACTTTAATTAAAGGTCAAGCAATTGAGACAGTGCAGTCTTACAAATATCTCGGGACAATCGTAGACGATAAATTAAACTTTGAAACCAATTTTGACAAGGTGTGCAAAAAGGCCCACCAGCGCCTTTATTGTCTAAGGAAACTCAACCATTTTAATATTGACCGAACCATAATGACCATGTTTTACCGTGCTTTTATTGAATCTGTTTTATCCTTTTCCTTGGTTTCATGGTTTGGTCACACTACAGTGAGAGGAAAGAATTCCCTTCAGCAGATTGTTAAGCTGTCATCTAAACTGACCGGAGGAACCCTAACCTCAGTAACATCCATGTATGTTAGTCAGGTACAGAGGATAGCTTCTTCTGTTTTAAAAGATGTCCTTCATCCCCTGTATGGAGAGTTTCAGCTTCTTCCCTCTGGTCGGAGGTTTTTAGTCCCGAAATGTAGGACAACACGTTTTAAAAATAGCTTTGTTCCCACTGCTGTTACTGAAATGAACAAACGGAATAACGTTGAAGCTTTTAGTGGTTAAATGTTTTTATTTTTCATTTTACATATGATTTGGGGAGCCTTAACACTGTTATGTGCAACATTATCTGTTTATAGTTTCTTTTAAGTGTTTTTACTAAATGTTTTTACTGTTTTTATTTGTGTGTGCGCATGGATGGATGTATGCTTTGTACCACTGCAAACCACATTTACCCTTGGGTATAAATAAAGTAACCTGAACCTGAACCTGAACTCCTTTATTTAACAGTATTAGTTTAATAGTTACAGTGAATACTGCTGTTTTTTGAGGAGTGATTCATGCTAGGTATGATGCTGCCAGAGGTGGTTTTTATCATAAAGATGAGAATAAACAGATTCATCTCATGTTCTTTGCTGAACCTCAGAGCTGAACAATAGTTCTGTGCTTTTAAAGAAATGTTTCAATTACAAGNTCTGCAGTGGAAGTGGTCTCCAGCTACAAATACTTGGGTGTACACATGAATGATAACCTCAGCTGGAGCAACAACACCACCAGCCTGATCAAGAAAGGTCATCAGAGACTCTACTTCCTCAGACGGCTGAGACGTGCTGGTCTGAGCAGCCCAGTTCTCACCTCGTTCTACAGGTGTGCAGTGGAGAGCATCCTGTGCTCCAGCATCAACGTGTGGCATGGAGGCTGCACAGTTGAAGAGAGGAAAGCTCTACAGAGAGTGGTGAAGGCTGCACAGAAGTCTGTTGGAGTCAGTCTCCCCACCATCACAGACATTTACACCTCCAGATGCAGGAAAAGAGCCACCTGCATCATGAAAGACCTCACTCATCCAGCACACTCACTCTTTGCCCCACTCCCCTCAGGACGGAGGTTGAGGAGCATCAAGTGTAGAACCACTAGACTGAGGAACAGCTTCTACCCTGAGGCTGTTAGACTCATGAATAAATAAAAATAAAATAAAAATAAACACTGCAAAATATCACATTGTGCTGATGCTGATCTGTTTTCTTGTTGCTGTGTTCATCTGTGACCATCTGCTCATACAAACTCATGTTCGTGCTGCTGTTTATTCCCACTATATTAGGCTTAGTGTATTACTAGTTGATGTTTTTCTTAGTTAATTCTAGATGTTATTACTGTTTTTATCTTGCATTTGTTGTTGGATGTAACTGGGACCCCGTGTACATAATCTCGTTTTCATCACATGTACCACATGGTGCAAATGACAATAAAGAGACTCTGACTCTCTGACTAATAAATATGTCAGAGTCAGAGAGTCAGAGTCAGAGAGTCTTTATTGTCATTTGCACCGCATGTGGTACATGTGATGAAAACGAGATTATGTACACGGGGTCCCAGTTACATCCAACAACAAATGCAAGAGAAAAACAGTAATAACATCTAGAATTAACTAAGAAAAACATCAACTAGTAATACACTAAGCCTAATATAGTGGGAATAAACAGCAGCACGAACATGAGTCTGTATGAGCAGATGGTCACAGATGAACACAGCAACAAGAAAACAGATCAGCATCAGTATGATGTGATATTTTGCAGTGTTTATTTTTTATTTTATTTTTATTTATTCATGAGTCTAACAGCCTCAGGGTAGAAGCTGTTCCTCAGTCTAGTGGTTCTACACTTGATGCTCCTCAACCTCCGTCCTGAGGGGAGTGGGGCAAAGAGTGAGTGTGCTGGGTGAGTGAGGTCTTTCATGATGCAGGTGGCTCTTTTCCTGCATCTAGAGGTGTAAAGGCCGAGATACACTGAAGCAGACTCCGTATACGCGCGTATACACGCATATTTTGTGCGTATGTTTTTGCTGCTATACTTCAAGAAACTATCAGCTTTCAAACGCTCTCGTTCTCCTTGTTGTAATATGAGCAGCAGCACACGGAAGGGACTCAACTGAGCTCGCTGATTGGTCACTTTGACACGCCTACTGAAATGATTGACAGATTTCAGTCAGCTCAAAGTGAAACCTATCATGAGCAGCTCGCTGAAGACCGCTGCGGTGTTCTGATGCGGTGTTTCTACTATATATGTTATAAAAAGTTCTCTCAGAAATAAAAATAATAACAGGGAGTGCTTTTCCTGCAGCACACAGCCCACCAGGGAATATATAAAACATCGCGCACCCAGGTAGGACCTGAATTCATTCATTTCATTCATCGAGTGAACGGAGGAAGAAGCGGTTACTTGACTTTAGGCAAAAAAACAAAAGAAAAGGCCCGATCAGCGATAAAAAAGAGGAATTTATTTAATTTGTGTAACATACAAAACAGTCCGGCGCCGGGGAAGTTTAGGTCAGACACCGCGCATCGCGTATGCGCATCGCGTATGCGCATCGCGTATGCGTAGTAAAAAAATACTTTTGCGCGTACTTGCCCTGAGGGGCTACGCGGGGCTACGCTTTTGCCACAGCGTACGTACACTGCGTATAGGCGTATCGTGAGGACGCTCGAGTGTATCTCGCCCTTTAATGTCTGTGATGGTGGGGAGACTGACTCCAACAGACTTCTGTGCAGCCTTCACCACTCTCTGTAGAGCTTTCCTCTCTTCAACTGTGCAGCCTCCATGCCACACGTTGATGCTGGAGCACAGGACGCTCTCCACTGCACACCTGTAGAACGAGGTGAGAACTGGACTACTCAGACCAGCACGTCTCAGCCGTCTGAGGAAGTAGAGTCTCTGATGACCTTTCTTGATCAGGTCATAGCTTTAGTAGACTTAATAACATATGATGTTGGCCAGCATTTGTTGGAATTGATTAATTGGCTCATCTTTGCAGCTCTTCAAAGAGACGCCGTCTTGATGAGCACAGATGAGGCCATTTCGAGCGACTCAACAATCATTCTGGACCAGTCTACAGATGAGACTACCAGCACACCGACTCAGGCACTACTGACAAGGAGTTTGGTGAATTTAGTTTTGTATTTATTTTGTCTTGTTTTTGTTTTGTTTATCTTCCACAATCTGAATACTGTATTAACATTATGATTCATCATGCCAACAGAAAGATGTCTATGTGTTTCAGGAAAAACAAGCCCCCAAAGCCCCCAGGAAGCTCTCCCTCTCCTGTCCAGTTCTAAGAGTGAGTTTGTCCTACTTTATTTTGGTGGTGTGCATCTTTGTACTACTTTTGCAACTTCACGTGATTAGCATGACCGTATGTAACCCATCTAATCAAACAGAGGATTAAGTCAAATTTGGTTATACTGTATAAGCACATTTTCAGATTCATGTTTTTTAAGCTTCATTTTGACACCTGGATTATTCTGATAATTCAAACATTTCCAGAAATGTAGATTAATTTATCTTTTTAATTACAATAATACATTATTATTTGAATGTTAATGAGAAATTGGTGTTATTATTTTTTAAAGAATAAACCTAACATAGTATTTGGATATTAAAGTTTTCAAGGTGGAAAGAAACAAAATCTTTGCAGGTTGCTGGAAATATCTTACTCAAAATCATTTTTTTAATTGATACATTTTTTTCCATGGTTCTACACTAACTTCTTGCACTGATTGCACTGGTGTTTCTAAACTTTTTTTTGGTTCACCAGCACAGTTAGTGCACCCAAATTTTCAACCGCGTCATATTTAACATGATAGTTTTACAGGTTCTCTCTTTATTTTATTTATTTATCTGGCTTATATTCCACAATCTTAAAATATGATTCATCATGCCAACAGAAATATGTCTTTGTGTTTCAGGAAAAACAGGACCTCAAAGCCCCCAGGAAAACTCTCCCTCTCCTGTCCAATTCTGATTGTGTGTTCGTCCAACTGCCTGCTCAAAAACAGGACCTCAAAGCCCCCAGGAAAACTCTCCCTCTCCTGTCCAATTCTGATTGTGTGTTCGTCCAACTGCCTGCTCACGGTAGGAGATGTGCCCATCACATTTCCCAAAGACATTTTATGTTTAAACATTTGAAGTTGTAGTGGCTCCCTCATTTTTCATGGTGCCCAGTAGTATACTCTCCATTTTTCATAGCAAAAATAGTTTTTATTTTGTTGAGGGTGTTTTATATTATTTTTTAAAAATATAATCAAGTGTTAACTACAGTTGTAATTGGGAGTAGTAGTTGTTGCATTGCTCCTGAAACCATTGTGATAAAATAAATGTGTTGAAGTTAAAGAATACCTTTCATTTTTTGACATTACAGAAAATTTTTGAATGTTTTGACAAGACATGTATGTTATTACGTTTGTTGGTTAAATTTGATAACGGGTTGGAGAAACATCTGAAACATCTGTAGAACTAAAAATGAGTAAAAGTTTTAGGGATGTATACTAATTTTAAGCATCACACGCTCAATTGTAGTAAAATATTGCTAAGAATGAGATTTTTTGCAGCTAGGTTTAAGATTGTTTATCTTGTAAAAAGATAAAATGTCTTATTTTTAGAAATCGTGTCAAGACAATTTTCACTTGTTGGAAGATCTTTTTGCTTATTTCAGTCAAAAAAAAATCTAATTTTAAGTTGTTTTAAACTTGTTTTCAGAGTAGACTTTTCTCCAGTGTACTACTTTTGAGCATCAGAATCTTATTATAAGACAAGAAAAGCTCACAATTGTAGTAAAATATTGCTCAAAACTAGATTTTTGTAGCTAGTTTCAAGATTCCGCATATCTTGTTTTCACTTGTTACCAGATCTTTTTGCTTATTTCAAAAAAAAAAACTAATTTTAAGTTGTTTTAAACTTGTTTTCAGAGTAGACTTTTCTCCAGTGTACTACTTTTGAGCATCAGAATCTTATTATAAGACAAGAAAAGCTCACAATTGTAGTAAAATATTGCTCAAAACTAGATTTTTGTAGCTAGTTTCAAGATTCCGCATATCTTGTTTTCACTTGTTACCAGATCTTTTTGCTTATTTCAATCAAAAAAAACTAATTTTAAGTTGTTTTAAACTTGTTTTCAGAGTAGACTTTTCTCCAGTGTACTACTTTTGAGCATCAGAATCTTATTATAAGACAAGAAAAGCTCACAATTGTAGTAAAATATTGCTCAAAACTAGATTTTTGTAGCTAGTTTCAAGATTCCGCATATCTTGTTTGACTTGAACAAAATGTCTTATTTTAAGAATCTTGTCAAGTGAATTTTCACTTGTTCCATTGGCAGATTTTTTTGCTTATTTCAAGCAAAAAAATCTTATTTTACATTTTTTTTTCTTATTTTTAGAGGGGCATTTTTTCCAGTGTTTAGTTAGTTAGTTAGTTAGTTAGTTAGTTAGTTAGTTAGTTAGTTAGTTAGTTAGTTAGTTAGTTAGTTAGTTAGTTAGTTAGTTAGTTAGTTGTCCCCAAGGGAATATTTGTTCTGGACATTGTGCGCTAACAAAACTTCTTCCACAATTAAATACACTTCAACCAATAAAACTTATGTGAACCCCATAATAAAATACAGAATATAAAATATAAAACCCCTATTAGTAGAACACATAATTCAATAAAAAACATATATTGCACATTCCCACATACCGTACATTCCAGCGAGTAAATGACACAACAATGAGACTAGAGTATCAGCGCATAACAAAAAACAATATGCCTACTTTATTTAACAATCTGATTGATGTAGGGACAAATGAGTTTTTATATCTGTTAAGTCTGCAAGCAGGGACTCTAAACTGTTTTCCAGATTGTAACAATTCGTATTGTGAGTTGAGGATGTGAGCGGGGTCAGACAGCACTCTCCGAGCATGTCTGAGGACAGACTCCTCATAGACAGACTGCATGGAGGGGTGATCAGTCCTTCCTATCACCTTCATTGCAGTTTGTACCATGCAACTAATTTTAGATTTAAGTTGCACAGAGAGATTACCGTACCACGCTGACATTCCAAACCTGATGATGCTTTCCAATACGACCTGATAGAATAAAACCATAAGCTTCTGGTTAATGCCAAAGATTCTGAGTCTTCGTAAAAAATACAATTTCTGCTGTAGCCTAGAGCACAACATATTAACATGAATTTCCCACTTGAGCAGCTTGTCTAGGTGAACACCCAGATATCTGTACGAACAGACGTGGTTTATTTTCTGGTTATGAATAAAAAGTGGGAGGTTGTCACTTCGAGACCTGGGGTCAATCAGCATCTCTTCCGTTTTCTTGGCATTAATAACAAGATGGTGGTCATTGCACCATTGAACAAAAGACTGAACCTCATTAAAATATGATGCGGAATCCATATCCTGATGCAGCAAGCTGAGAATAGCAGTATCATCAGAGAATTAAAAAACATAATTCTCGGGGCAGTTGCTGATGCAGTCATTTGTGTAAATGGTGAAGTGGACAGGAGAGGTAACACAACTCTGGGAAACCCCAGTACTGATGGACCTTGGCTCTGATAAGGTGGTATTGACTCGGACAAGCTGTGATCTGCTTGTTAAAAAAGAATAAAACCATTTGATAAGAAGAGGATTACGATTCATCTGCTGTAATTTCTTGATAAGCAGGTGAGGCTGCAGGGAATTGAAAGCAGAACTAAAATCTATGAACAGAAGACGGCCATTTCAAGATGTTTAAGAGTTAGGTGTGTGATGCCAATAATGGCTGATAGGATGAATTCAGCTAAAATCAAAGGTCTAGCATTCCTAGAAGAAATTGATGTAATCCACCGCCTTTCATGTCAGAGTTTTAGACTAAAATCATTGAATGATGGGAAGAGACTGATGTGTTGATGATGTACGAAAACCTATAGGTTTATGATTTTGCACAAGTTGATGGAGATTAAAATCAGAAAAGGCAGGTCCTTGTCAAGCAAAGGTTAATATTATCATTTCATTCTTATCATGGCAAAATGCAAATATTAACTAGACATAATATCTATAAAACCCTTTGCTATAAGGAAATAGTGTACATATTTTTGGCACACTGCTGCCTGGCAGGGCCTGGCAACTATCTTTCTCTATCAGGCTGGGCTCCCCATTGGAAAGGTGTGGACTGGTGGTCAGTTGGTCAGTTGGTCAGTTGGTCAGTTGGTTAAGTGCTCATCCGGTGGTCACAAAAAAATCAATGACATATTTTGTTCTTGTCTGGTTTGCTGAATCTTAGCTGGTGGATCAGGAATCAGAGCCAAGTCTCATTGATCTCATGAGAATGTGAGTCATTTTAACTGAATTCACTGTACTTTGAACAGCATCCCTAAACAAAGTGTTTTACTCTGTGGTGAACTGACAGAATATCAATTGACCAAATTCTTTCTAAATGTGTTTAAGTACAGCTGCCTTAGGTGTTATTTCATCATTCTTTCTGCAGTGGCAACCTGCTTTTTATCCTGTCAACAAGTTGTGTTGTGCTCTATGCACCTGCACCACTTCTTTGGACTACTGTTAGTCAACACATTTCTTTCCATTATTTTTACTCCTTTATTTAACAGTATTAGTTTAATAGTTACAGTGAATACTGCTGTTTTTTGAGGAGTGATTCATGCTAGGTATGATGCTGCCAGAGGTGGTTTTTATCATAAAGATGAGAATAAACAGATTCATCTCATGTTCTTTGCTGAACCTCAGAGCTGAACAATAGTTCTGTGCTTTTAAAGAAATGTTTCAATTACAAGAGTTATTGTCTTTTCACACTTTGTTCTTCTATTTCAGAACCAACTAAACTAAAAAAAAACAGATAAATGAAACAAAAACTATTTTCTTTATTGGCGATGCTTAGAGAAGATGAGCCACTCAGATGGCACCACCATGTCTTGTGCTTTTATTGCTCATTGAGGATTATGAGATTCACGTTTTATTTCCCTTGATGATGTGGTAAGATCAGAGATGGTCATGTTGTAGGAAGCAGTATATTTCTGTGGGTGATGCACAAAGTTAAAATGATAATGCCATAAGGATTTGGGATTAGAGAAGATGATCTGTTTTTAGGTCAGAAGACGTGAGAGTCTCATAAAAGAAGCTGCAGGTCCTTATTAAACATGTGGTGAACAGTGCAATGAGTTCATCCTTCAACATGAGCTGACAGCGTTACATACATATTACTTTGTATATTCTCTTTTCAAACCAGTTTCTCAGAACTGCAGGATTTAATAAGGGCATAACACTAATATAATTATTTGAATTTCCAGTAAAAACTGCAGCTGAACAGATCTTACAGTATGTGGATGGTGCTGCTGCAGGGATGTTTTCATTGCAGGACATTTGTTTACAAGCTGTATCAGGTGACAGGTGAGACATGACAGGGATGATAAATGTAAGAACATCATCGTGTGAGCAGAGAGCTCACATTGTGTAGTTACAGTGTTCAATAAAACAGAAAATAAGTGTACTGAGACAATTATCCTGTGTTTTGATCCACCTTGTGGCCCGCCACCTTTCACAGATTTAAACTGAGATCATCTTATGCTGAAAAAAATAAAAATAAAAATATTTTGTTCAAACCTTGAAAAATAAATTAGGCACAATCTCATACTCTTAAAGCATGTTTAAGGCCAGTTGACTGTGGAGGCCATCTTGAATTGGATTTATTCTTGAGTATTCAGATTATGAATAAAAAATAAAATTGTGAATACTATGAACCTCACTGAGAATATGTACCATTTATACCAACATGAATATAAATCACAACAAAAACAAAACCACGTAATGACAGCTTGTAAGGCAATGTAGAAAACTAAAACCAGGAGCATGTCTGAATTGTTTTTTCGGATTAATTTAGCAAATGTTTGAAGCCACTTATGCCTCTTTTCCACCGCTCGGCTCGGCTCGGGTTGGATCGGCTCAGGTCGGCTCAGTTCGGGTCGGGTCACATCTATGTTCTGTTTCCACAGCTTTTTTGTACCCCTTCTGTGGGCGGGGTCCAGAATCCTACTCGTCTTACCACATGGTGGCAGTAGTGTTCCCTCAAGCTATTTACTACAGTACTAGCCACCACTAGAAGAAGAACACAATAAAGGCTTTGACAGAATGTTGTGAAAGAGATGTCATGCTATAATGAGTACCTCATGAGCTGTAATCTTTAAACCCAATTCATAATCCTACCTTGTTGCCTTCTTTAAACCCATGTATTTTCCAATTTAGTATTTTTACAATAAAGATGTATTAAAGCATATTTTATTATTTAGTTATGCACAAGGTGCTTGATAAAGTTGCAAAACCATATTTATCTGAGCTGCTTCAACCTTCCTGCCCTCCCCGATCTCAGATCAGCTGAGCAGTTGCTGCTGACAGTCCTCAAAACTTTTTAAATCTTATTTAAAAACACACATTTATTCCTTGGCTTTTAACACGTGATCTTATCTTTTATGGCATGTTAACACACCTGCAGTAAGACTGGTATATGTATTTATTTTTGTATGCTTTTTATAGTTTTTAATTAACTTGTCTTTTATGTTATTGTACAGCACTTTGGTTGACCCTGTGGTTTTTAAAATGTGCTTTATAAATAAAGTTGATTTAAAACATCACACTGTGATCTTTGAAACTGCCAGAGTTTCCCTGGTAAAGTTGCTGCTGGGTGGTAGATGGTAGATGGATGGTCTGTGAATTCTTTAACTTTAAACTGTCCAAAGGACTTTGGCCACTTTTAATTTTTGACTTTTTTTGTATGACTTCATCCTAGAACCAAATAATTTATAACGTAATAACAGTTGAGCAGATTCTAATAATCTTTATCTTATGATTCTTTAAAGGTCAAATGCAAATGGAAAGTTCTCTTAACTTCCAGTATGGATTTAAACACAATACACACTTCGCATTATAAAATAAGTTTAGGAAATTGAATGTTCGAGGACACCACTTAAGAAAATATAACGTTTAATAGGAAAAGTTTGAAGTGACAAACAGAAGTAACAAATTTCCATCTGGTGTCTCACGTCTTCCTCCAGAAGATGACACAGGTTGTTGAATTCTGGCGATTTTCTTCTGTTGACTGTAAAAGAAAAATGTGATTAATTTAGTCCAGAAACTGTTTTTTTTTTTTTTAAACAACACAGTGTGATCACAACATGTTCATATACTAAATGTATCCTGTTGGAGTTATTTGAAATAAAATTCAATGTTTTATAGACATAAATGTGTCAAGCTACCTCCATTAATTTTCTCCCTTGTACTTTGTATCACATATTATCAATTCTATCAAAAACCACATAGCTGATATTTTTCAAAAAAATCTAGTGTGATCACAACATGTTCATATACTAAATGTATCCTGTTGGAGTTATTTGAAATAAAATTCAATGTTTTATAGACATAAAGACACCTCCATTAATTTTCTCCCTTGTACTTTGTATCACATATTATCAATTCTATCAAAAACCACATAGCTGATATTTTTCAAAAAAATCTAGTGTGATCACAACATGTTCATATACTAAATGTATCCTGTTGGAGTTATTTGAAATAAAATTCAATGTTTTATAGACATAAAGACACCTCCATTAATTTTCTCCCTTGTACTTTGTATCACATATTATCAATTCTATCAAAAACCACATAGCTGATATTTTTCAAAAAAATCTAGTGTGATCACAACATGTTCATATACTAAATGTATCCTGTTGGAGTTATTTGAAATAAAATTCAATGTTTTATAGACATAAAGACACCTCCATTAATTTTCTCCCTTGTACTTTGTATCACATATTATCAATTCTATCAAAAACCACATAGCTGATATTTTTCAAAAAAATCTAGTGTGATCACAACATGTTCATATACTAAATGTATCCTGTTGGAGTTATTTGAAATAAAATTCAATGTTTTATAGACATAAAGACACCTCCATTAATTTTCTCCCTTGTACTTTGTATCACATATTATCAATTCTATCAAAAACCACATAGCTGATATTTTTCAAAAAAATCTAGTGTGATCACAACATGTTCATATACTAAATGTATCCTGTTGGAGTTATTTGAAATAAAATTCAATGTTTTATAGACATAAAGACACCTCCATTAATTTTCTCCCTTGTACTTTGTATCACATATTATCAATTCTATCAAAAACCACATAGCTGATATTTTTCAAAAAAATCTAGTGTGATCACAACATGTTCATATACTAAATGTATCCTGTTGGAGTTATTTGAAATAAAATTCAATGTTTTATAGACATAAAGACACCTCCATTAATTTTCTCCCTTGTACTTTGTATCACATATTATCAATTCTATCAAAAACCACATAGCTGATATTTTTCAAAAAAATCTAGTGTGATCACAACATGTTCATATACTAAATGTATCCTGTTGGAGTTATTTGAAATAAAATTCAATGTTTTATAGACATAAAGACACCTCCATTAATTTTCTCCCTTGTACTTTGTATCACATATTATCAATTCTATCAAAAACCACATAGCTGATATTTTTCAAAAAAATATAGTGTGATCACAACATGTTCATATACTAAATGTATCCTGTTGGAGTTATTTGAAATAAAATTCGAATTTTTATAATTTATTTTCGTTGTGCAAGCACAGTTTTGGAAGGAGTCAAAGCGAAACTACTTTAAATGCAGCATATTTGACCACTACGTGACAATATTAAAGCGTGGTTAAGCTCAGGAGCCCTCGTACTATAAAGTCAGCTATGAAATATATTTTATATCTGTTCATTGAGCTACATTTAAAGACATAAAGCCGCCCGCGCGCCGCGTGTTACTCGTGGCGAACCTGCTTTTTAAAATCCTGCAGTTTTGAGCAATACGTGATTTTATTAAAGCTACAGTATGTAAGATTGTAATGTAGTCTGTAACTTTTCAAACAATATATTTTTAACATATTTCTTCACTCAGTCACTATCTACTGACAAACTGATGTTAGACAAAGTAATCTCTGAAAAAAAACTATAGTCCCCTTGCTTCTCTATCAGCATTTATAAAAACACTGAAAACACAGAGTGACCAGGACACTGACAGCCAATAAAAACAGAGTTTGTAACCAGCCAATAAAAACAGAGCTTGAATTTGAATTTTAACAGACCACAAGGGGGCAGTGCCATATATGGCTCTGAGGGGGAGGGATCAGAATGCTTTGCTTGTTGAAATTTTTTCTAAGTGCTGATGTTCTACAGAAACTGCAGACTCCACCTTTAATGCAAAACGTGTTAATAAAGAAC
>JBBPBX010001196.1:81876-107654 GCA_038048925.1 Garcialebias charrua | reverse complement strand
CAGGCACTCACCGATGCAGCCTGATGAACACAACTTTCCTATTTACGTACCTTCCCCGCTGTACGTCAGCAAAATTTAGAGCACCTTCCGCCGTGCCAAGCAAACAAATTTTAAGTAACTTCACGCCGTACTTTAAGCAAACAATCAGTCCCTCCACGCCGGACGTCAGCAAACTTTATAGCACCTTATCTCTGTGCTAAACAACCCAAGCTAGTATTTCAAGCTTGTATTTAAGCAAACAATTTACAGCACTTCTCGCTGTGCCAGGCAAACCAAAAACAGTACTTCCTGCCGTACAAAGCAATTTACAGCACTTCTCGCTGTGCAAGGCAAACCCAAAACAGTACTTCCCGCCGTACAAAGCAATTTACAGCACTTCTCGCTGTGCAAGGCAAACCCAAAACAGTACTTTTCGCCGTACTAAGCAAATAACGTACTTCCCGCCGTACGAAGCAATAACATGTACTCACTCCTTGCAGGTTCGTGTGGTATTCGACTGGATCTTCCGTCAAACCGTCCCGTCGATGGCCAGAGAATCGGACCTAAAGAACACTGGCCTGGCGGGGTAAAACGTCCACGCTTACCAGACTTTTGAAACTGCCGTGCATGGGCTAGTAGCACGTCCGTCCTCTGGGCCCACCGGAGACAGGTAAGAGGAAAATCCCGGTCAGGGAACCAATGATGGAGGATTTTTAAACACCTTCACCTTCAACACGAACCACACAAGAAGAGAGACAAGAATTAATTTTCAGAGCAGCAGACTTTGAAAATGGGAGATCACCTCAAGACACTTTGAAACATGTTTCAAAAGTGTTTGAGATCAAATCCAAATTGGAAAGTGCGTACTGGCTTTTTATTCTCTCAAAGGTTGGACAATAATGAGTAACAAGGATGACAGTTTCAGATAGCACATGGAAAACGTGGCAGTGTAACAACAAACAATAACGTAATGTCAAAACCTTATCTGTGATTAAAACATGAGTGTGGCAATGCCAAAAGAAACAATAACGTAATGTAAAAACCTTATCTGTGATTAAAACATGAGCTGGCCAAATCAGTGTTTTTGTTCTGTGTGCAGGAAGCAACAAGTTATGTTCTTCAGAGATGTTTTGTTTCATACAGAAAGACTTTTAGTAAAGCAAACTGGTTAATGATTCATCTCATGATGATGATTGATCATGAATGATTCATCAGAATACATTAAAGTAATAAGTTTTAAATGATCAATGTTTGAATTCTCTAACACTCTGTTTTTATTTTTTTATTTTTTTATAGACCTTTTAATAAGATATAACACCCTGCGGACTGTTGCTCGCTGAGTCTCTCAGCTTCTGCGCAGAGAGGAGCAAGAGCCGCGCGGCTTCTCTCGTCTTCTCCCTGGCTCCCCGTTCTGCGGTTACCTTTGGAGTTCTGTTCGTTGACTCAGGGCTCGGTTCTGTCCAGAGAGCACGGGGCACGCGCGCTCAGAGCTCCGATGCGTGCTCAGAGCTACCTTTCTGAACTCCCGACCCACGGGGAGAGAAAAAGAGAGGGGCAGATCCTCCCGGAGCTTTTGCTAAAAATCTGCTATAAATCATGAAATCATGAAATATCACATTTAGTGTTATTTCTCAACAATATAAATAAACGCTCCTGTATTATTTTTAAATAAACAAATAAATAATGGCGAGGCAATTTGAAAACATGGTGAGTCATGGACTTTAAAGAATTCAAAAATGGAAGGAGGAAAATAATGATTACTGTATTTTTAGCCTGTATGACATATTTATGGATTGCTTTTCTTCTTAAACTTGTCACAACAAGCTATCTGAAGATTAAATATGAAACAAACATTGAGGCGCTGAAGTTAGAACAGTTTTATTTAGATACAGCAGTTAATAGAGTAATAAACGAATTCTCCACCTCCTCAGGAGTTGGTGCTGGGTTCCTGAAACACAAAAATAAGCATTACATTAAAACGGTTTACACTTCTCCATTTTAACAGGACTAGATCATTTTCTACAGCGTGAATGTGGGTGAAATGAAAAAATAGAACTTCAGCTCAGCTCTGAACGAGGGTCTGGTTTTAACCAGGCTAGAAGGCCTCAGGATTGTACGGTTTTTTGAATAAACAAATAAAATATTTGCGGATAGTTCGAGTTAAATTAATTAGGGCCGAATGAACCGTCACAATTGGAAGGATTGATCAAAAAGGATTATGACATTCTAGCTCAATAATTTTAGGTTATAACACTTAGACAAACGGGAAAGTTGGAAAATTGCAGTGAACCTCCCGTTAGCATAGCATATGTTGCCCAACAGCGGACATTTTATAACTTTGTAATGGTAGACAGCTCACATCGGATTCGCTAACAAAGCGTACAGTGGCGTGTCGTGTAGATAAACAATATCGACTATAAATAATCCAAAGTTGGTTTTTGTAGACGAATTTAACAGCTAACAGCAAAGCTAACGAGCCACTAGGTCCGACTGGTTCACGAGACGTAGTCTTATAATTTGTGGATAGGACGTGAGGAGGTAGAACCGAACGCATCATACTTACATTCTCCAATATAAGAAGCAGAGAAAGTGGATTACCAATCTGGAAGACGTATTTTTGTGAATAGCTCCAGTGAATGTCCACGTCTTGTGAGCATTGACCGGGCAGGGTTGCCAGATCTCTAGACCGAAAGAAGCGATCAGCTCCTTCAAAACAAGCACAAATAAGCGACTCAATGTCCACGAGAAGCGAAAATAAAAACCCGCCACAAGCGGATGATCAAATTTGAAAGCGACTCCAGGGAAAAACAAGCCCAATGCCGCTTGAAATAAGCGGATTTGGCAACTATGGGGCGCAAAAGACAGTTGTTTCGTGTATAGCCTGAGCAGGGTTGCCAGGTGAGAAATGTAGGATTATCGTACACCCATCATAAACAAAATAAGTCACTCTATTGTTGAATACTGTAGCGTCTAACAGGCACTCACAGCTTTGTGGCGTCAGTACTGGGGGGAACCATAGACATTAATACGCATTATTGTCTGGGGGCAACTAAAGAGCTCTACAGAAAGTTTTGAGCCTGAGTATAATGGAGACCCCTGATGGACGAAAAAAGGTACTGCAGACAGGAGCATAATAATTTCTAGAAAAGCCAAAAACAGGTCGGAGTCACTTTTATTTTTTAATTTAGTCATCCAGTTGGGTTATTCGTTCTGAAACATTTAATATAAGTAAAGGGATGCAGGTACAGAGTTTAATAACTGTTTGGAGTCAGATGAATAAAAGAAGAGGACAGATTGGGGTTTGAAGAAAAATAAATAGTAATAATAATAGTAATGAATCCAATTTATAACGCACTTTTCGTTAATGGAAATCTCAAAGTGCTAAGGAGGGAGTAGCCCTCACAGACAGGTCTTAAATGAATACATATTTAATTTTAATCTATTGGGGACATAAATTGAATCTCAATTTATAATAAGTGGAGAGTTGGACTTTAAAAATCGACTAAGGGGTGGCAAAGACCCGCCAGGGGGTTTTAGTCGGCCCGCAGATGAATCTGAATTATAAAAAAAAAAAAGAAAAAAAATAATAAACGCTATTTTCTTAAAAATCTGCAGTAATAAAACAGCTACGCTCGAAGCTCAATTTATGGGTTCACAGTTGCTTCCTAGATGTGGAAAATGGATTTAAAATTCATTCATTTCTAAATTTTGATGCACTTTTAACATGCAGGAAAGGGTTTTAACAGAACTGTTTTTTTGTATGTCCAGAAGCCCAGATTTAGCTTTTTTAGATTTCTCTACATGGATTATTGAGCATGCATCAGGGTATTTAACAAAACAGTTTGTTGAATAAATGTTTTAAAACGTGCAATCACTGATCAGTTTTTTAATATGTAATGCACTTAAATGTTAAACTGAGTAAAAGTGTAAAAGGACAATTAATTTAATGTTGATACTTTTATAATTTATTTATTCTTTGCACTAATACAAAGAAAAAAAATGGACTTTTGGAATGAGTATTCTGGTCTGACCCCCTTGAGATCAGATTAAGCTGTATGTGGCCCCCAGATCAAAATGAGTTTGACACCCCTGGACTAACAGTTATATACCTGGAACAACAGGCCAAAATGAAAGAGCCCACATTTTACTTTGAATAAATGAGCCACTGAGCTTAATAATTTCAAATTGACAATTTAGGAGGGCATGTAAATACACACGATGCATAAATAACTCCAACAAGAAGGCAGATCTTAGAAGGCTCAAGGAATTTGCTAATTATCATAGACTGTATACTAGCAAGGGGGTCTTAGAAGACCGTACATTGTACGTTCTGAAATAGAAGTAGGCTACAGTATTTTTTGATTTCAGGGTTAAATTGATTATTTCACTTTTAGGTAAACTAATGTTTTGGATCTGTTGTGCAGATCAGATTAAAAGATGCCTCCGTCGAAGGATCCATAATAGAGCTTGTTAACAGAAAATTAATTTGATCCTGGTCTGTTAATGATTTTTTAATTTTTTAATTTTTTAATTTTTTAAATAGCCTCATTGAACAGTGTTGATGGAACGGCAAGAGCGAGTCTTATAAATCCCACCTCATCTATACAGAACACATAATGGTAAATATGCATTAAGATAGGCCTCTGTCAAAACACATGCAGCATCTGACTTTTGAATCTCAGCTACTGTGGTTATTGATCAGATCGGATCAGATTTAATATGAAGGTGTGTCCAGAAACTGACTCACTGTGACTTCACTGGGAAGAACAAACTCATATGCAACCTTGCTCAAGAACTTTGAGGGGCATACGCAAGGAACGACTGAAAACAACAAAGGCACCGAAAGAACAAAAGACTGTCCACAAAAACTTTCAGCCGAGCAGAGGCAAAGACTTTCTCAAAGAACTGTCAAAACATGGTCATCAGACACAAATGGCCAGGATATACGGTCCGGATTTGGGGGGTCCGGACGAGAATCAGAACCCAGTGAACGTCTCACTGGGGGCTGGAACAAGAGAAAGCTGAACACGTTCTCCAAACAGACAAGAGAACAAATGGTCCTGAAGTCACTCACACCAGCAAAGGCCGCACCCCATATTGATCTGTGAGGATCTGTCGTTGATCTTAGTAGCCGGGATCAAAACTACAGTTGCTATGATAAATTTTTAATGAAACACATAGGCACATTTGGGCCTGCCAGCGCAGGCTTCATGATTTTTAGTTATACTGTGCTCAGGTGGATCTGACGACTTGCTTCTTCTGGTTCCTGTAACTCTGTGGTGAAGCTTAAGGAAAGCAAGGGAAATGATCCTAGCTCCTGACCCCAAAACGAGTTAACTTTTATATTTTTGTTTTTGCAGTTATCCTTGGCGGAGTGCATGTTGGGATTCTGATGTGTCACAAGGGGTACATTTTGGTAAATGATTATAATTTTAAAGAAAATGAGATGATATCGTAGATTATAGTTAGCTATATGGTTGTGAAAACCAAATTAGAGGTGGCAATAGGCTGGGTTTTAGGAAACATTTTTCTGGGATCCTGACATTAGTGTTCAGGTTAAAGGATGGTAAATTTAGACACAATTTCCAATTTAACAACCAAACAACTTTGGCATAATTGAAACAAGGTAGGGTTTTGTTTCAAAAGGGGGTTAAGGGGCTGACAGATGTTTCTAAAAATAGAAAGGTTGAAATTGGTCCCTAGAAATAACTAATTAGAAATAACTAGATTGTAAATGTTTCCTAGAAACAACTAGGCCGAAAAATGTTCCTAGAAATAACTAATTAACTAAAAGATGGTAAATACATTTTGGTATACAAAGAATAATAAGGATAACTGATAAATTGGCGTTATAAACAAAGTTCACTTGCGTTGATATTGAGGCGGCATCGGTCTTGAACGTTTTATTTTCTTTAATCATGTCATGGGGGAAGGAGTATTGATGCAAGCATATTTCGAATGAGCAATTAATAACACTGTTTTTTTTTCCCTCTGTGAAAGTGTGTGTAGCAGGATGGGGGACCCCCCTTGGAAATGTTTCCTGCCTGCAGGCTCAAACCACTCAAACCTGAAGTGGACCTGATCAGAGGATGTTTAGAAATATGATGGTTCTGTAGATTTATAGCAATTGACTTGACTAGACGACATGTGACTTATTGACTCAGGAAAAAGGAGTATAGAACTACAGGTGTACAATGTTTTGTGAATTATGCTCTGCCGCCGCTTGCTATGTTATTTTTTAATTATGCTCTGCCGCCGCTTGTGATGTTATTGTTATGTGTGTAATTTCTGCTATAAGCTGAGTGAAAAGGTACAGTATTTTTTGTAAGTATGAACCGCCTTAAAACTACTCATAATTAACCCTAATGAAGATTAAGCCTCTTCCAAACCAACTAACATGCATGATTCATTCTTTGTACTAGGGATGTCCCGAGCCGATCACGTGATCGGAAACCGGGTCCCGATCACGTGATTTCAGACTCGACTCGACTCGGTCGTTACACACCGATCAGGGATCGGATATATATGTGTATATTTATTCTAAACACAAACGGGAATATTATATTAACTGTATGTTGAGTTACAGAGTCAAATTGTCTCGGAACAAAACATGCACAATAGTTTTGCAGCAGTGCCTACCGTAAAGCAGTGCCCGCTGTAAAGCGGTGACTGTCGTAAAAAAGAAGCGGAACGCGGCATTAACTTGAAGTGGAGGCAGCGATGTCTGTTGTGTGGAGATATTTTAAAGTGGATGACAAATGGAAAGTTCGTATTTCAAGAGAAGGTAAGGAAAAGGCTGCATTTAACACAACAAACCTGATTAGGCACATCAGAAACAAACACCCGACACAATGCACAGAGTTTAACCAGACAACGCAGCCGAAGACGAGCCAGCTCACGCTGCAAGAGACTTTATATTTAAAAACATACACTTCCTTCTGTGAAGCCACAGGAGGAGAGTTAAGGAGTGCTGTTCAGAAAAGCATGTTACTAGCCTTATTTTATAAAACTGACACTTTAAGTTTCTTATTTGTTTACATGCCTGCTCAGGTTCTGGTTCTGCTCAGGTTCTGGTTCTGCTCAGGTTCTGGTTCTGCTCAGGTTCTGGTTCTGGTTCTGCACAGGTTCTGGTTCTGCTCAGGTTCTGGTTCTGCACAGGTTCTGGTTCTGCACAGGTTCTGGTTCTGCTCAGGTTCTGGTTCTGCTCAGGTTCTGGTTCTGCACAGGTTCTGGTTCTGCACAGGTTCTGGTTCTGCTCAGGTTCTGGTTCTGCTCAGGTTCTGGTTCTGCTCAGGTTCTGGTTCTGCACAGGTTCTGGTTCTGCTCAGGTTCTGGTTCTGCTCAGGTTCTGGTTCTGCTCAGGTTCTGGTTCTGCTCAGGTTCTGGTTCTGCTCAGGTTCTGGTTCTGCACAGGTTCTGGTTCTGCTCAGGTTCTGGTTCTGCTCAGGTTCTGGTTCTGCTCAGGTTCTGGCCAGGTTCTGGTCAGGTTGTGGTCATGTTCTGGTATTTTAAGTTGAGCTGCTTATTTTAAATTAGACATTTATACTGTTGCACTAAACTTCAATGTGAAGAATTTTATTTTAAATCTTATTACTTGATTGTTCAATCTACCTCACAGAAGTACTCTGTTAAATGTTAAGGTAAATAAAATAAAAATGAAGGGACATCTGGATCTGTTTCTTTTTTTTCCCCTTCATTTTAAAAATGTATTTTAGAAGTATCGGATCGGGACTCGGTATCGGCCAATTCCTAAAATTAAAGGACTCGGACTCGGACTCGGGGCCAGAAAAACCTGATCGGGACATCCCTACTTTGTACTACTGATTTATAATTTATTGGGTGTTGTTTGCTGTGGCACATTCTGTTTATGATAGGTGGTTCCTGGAAATGCTCCAGCTGAGGGAGTTTTCTCAACGGAGTCCCGGGGAGGCAAGACCAGACAGCCCTGGTCAAGTACGGACCCGTGTGGGGTCGCTGAACGCACACCACAGGCAGTGCGTGTCAATGCCAGGGGATCCACACGGTTCAGTGTGCTCCAGCCCGTGAACCAGGAAGGAGCTAAAGGATTGGGCTGGACAACAAGAGGAGCTCGCATTCGAACTCTTGTACCTTGATAGACGAAAGTAGCCGAGTAAGTTGCGTGCGAGGCTCAGAAGGACTCTGTTTAATGGAGCCACTCGGTGCTAGGAATATGCACACATAGAACAGACACCTAAAACGATAAAAACACTACATATTAGAGTCTCACATTACACGAAGAAAACTCGGGAACATAGGAGGACATTCCTGAGCACCCAAGGGGAATGCCCCTGAGTACGTGTAAAAAGTATATTAATGTTTCTGTGATGATGATATAAATCTTGTGTTCTTTCTCTATTTTTGTGTGTTCAAGGGAGACAACTGCCTTACTGCTGGAGGATGAATTTGGGAACTCAAGGTTCATAATTCTGCAATATCCTAAGCGCTTACTATTAATATCGTTCATAGTTTGCATATATTTCCTTATATTCTACAATTCGCATATTAATAAATTCATTCGGGTCTGGAGGACCCACTGGACAATTGGCTGATAAAGATCTTCGGTCACTGGAAACAGGTGTTTGTATCTATAATGGTATTATTGGCTATTTTCTTAGGCATACTTATAACTTGCGGGTGCTGCTACGTGCATTGTTTAAGGTCTTTGACGGTTAGATCCTGAAGTGATGAGACAACTGTTTTTGTTAAAAAAACTATAACTTGGAGGATTTTGAAAAAACGGATTAAATATTGTGAATATATGCGTTTAGCTGCGTTATTAGGTGTGTGATTTTATTTCTTTTGGAATGGACCTCAGCAGAATGAGGTCCAAAGGGGGATTGTTGTGAAATAGAAATATATTTGTCTTCGTGTTTTACATTTATTTTGAAGGAGTCTTTACACGGCGTTCAAAATTAGTTTCTCTTATAGAATGGTAAGGGTTTCCTGAGAGGAGACAGAATGTGAGCATGTACTCATGTGAGGTGGTACTGAAGGAATGCTTGAAAGTGGGTCTCTGAGTGGTTTATGGCAGAGGGGCTTGGGTGCCTCTCTGTCAGTTTTATGACTTCACAGATTTATGACTGGCAAGAAGACACTGGCCTCTTTGTTCTGGGTGCTGTTAAAGCCACACTTCCCCCGTCAGCTCTCATGTGAGTTTGAAAAAAGGGTCCTGCAGACTGAAAAAAGCAAATGGTATTTCCTGTCTTCTGGCAATAAAGGGGGGACAACAGTCTCTGAAACAAAACCCCCACAGAAGGGTATAAAAAGTTTCGATCCTCCAACAGCAGGGCAGAAGTGAGCGCACGGATCAGGTTGTATGTTCTCCCTGTCCCCCTCTCTCCCCCCTGCTCCCTTCTTCTCTCTCTCTCTCGCTCTCTCTCTTTTTCTCTCACTGTCCACGTTTTTAAAACAAATGTAATGGATGTTAGGATAGAACAAATGTATACATAGTTCCCACACACGTGACTAGAATTCTAGAATTCTGGAATTTCCGCCATTTTAGTAGGATAAACCGACGCGAGCAACCAGAGCTACTCTTGACCAAGGCGCTGTGGTTGGAGTTGAGTTGGAGGAATAAATGTCAGACGAAGCGGTACTGCCCCCTGGTGGAGAAGGGCAACAAGTTGTGAGTTGGAGAAATAAATCATGTCAGACGAAGCGGTATTGCCCCCTGGTGGAGAAGGGCAAAAAGTTGTCACGAAGAAGTTACTCTGAGTGTCCACAACGGAGCAGATTCGCAGCTTTAAATTCATGGATGGATGCTTAAGATCCAGTAACAGAGTTGTGAAGGACGTCCAGAGCTCGTCATTGCTGTCTTCATGTTAATAACAGTTCTGGTGAATGGCAGAGTAAGTGATTACACGTAGATGTGACGTCCCTCGTAGCTATAGCAGCTAAGCTAGCTCTTTGCTAATGGTGTTGTTTACTGCGTGCTAAGCTACGTAGCTTGAGCTACAGTAAATATAACCGATTTTTAACATAACAAAGAATAGCTTAGCTAATGTAACTTGTGCCACAGTAAATATCAGCCATGTGTACTTTAGTAAAAGCTACATCGGCTATGCTAATCTGTGCTACTTTTTTATTTTTTTATCTGTGCTACTTTAAAGCATAGATATTAAAGATCGTTGCTTCAGCTTAACTGATGAGCTTGTTAGTAAGGATGGCTGATATTTCTCACATTACATTAGCCTATGACTGCCTTTCATACTTAAATTAGTGTTAACAAAATTAATTATTTATAATTATTTCTCAGTCATAGTATTAACGTTTCTCAGTAAATGTCAGATATTTATTTTCCACTGTGATTTGCCTTTGTTAATAAAGTTAGTGGTGAAAAGTTACAATTTGGTAACTCCTTTTACCGTAATCCATTAGTTAAAGCTGCAGTATGTAGCTTTTTTTATGAACATATTTCTTCACTCTGTCACTACCTCCTGACAGACTGATGTTAGCCAGGTAATCTCTGAAAAAAAATAAAAAAAAATATTGTCCCCTTGCTTCTCCAGGTGGTAAATAAGCATTTCTAAAAAGAAAAGGTGACCCGCCATTTTCCAGCCAATAAAAACAGAGTTTGTAACCAGCCAATAAAAACAGAGCTTGAATTTGAATCAGCCAATAAAAACAGAGCTTGAATTTGAAATTCAACAGACCACAAGGGGGCAGAGCCACATATGGCTCTGAGGGGGAGGGATCAGAATGCTTTGCCTGTTGAAAATATTTCTAACTGCTGTTCTACAGAAACTGCATACTGAACCTTTAAATATTGCTTTAAACCCTGAAAGCATTTTGTTTTCTCTTTCTGTGTAAGGTACCGAGTCCCAGGAGATCGATGAAGCTGGATGGATGAAAGATGGATGAATCTGCTTTTCAAATACATTTGGTGTTGCTGTGAAAACACACATTGCTAAATGAACGTGTGCTTACCTTTAGTTTGAATAAAACAGTTGTACCAAGTTTCACCTTGTTTATTTCAATAATTAAGTTGTTGTTTAATGTCCAATAATGAGAAGTTCTACTGCACATAAATAAAACCTACATGTAGTGATTGTTCTTAATTGGCAACTTAACTTACCAGTTTAGTGTTAATTATTAACATGTACAAAACATAAAAACATGCATGTTCCTGTTCATCCTCCAGTAGTAGACTGATAAAGTTCAGAATAAAAGCTATAATTATAAATTCAAAACAATTTAAACTGAATACAATATGAGAACTGTGGGTGATTTAATATATTTTAATGAAATGATTAATCAAAACACTCTTCAACAAGAAACGATGCATCCGAGCGCAGTTTCTGATCTTAAACAAATGAACAGATTTCTCATCATGTGGGACCATCCGACTGGAGCAGCCAACCCCTCCGGATCTGAGACTGGACCCGGGTCTACGAACTATTCACTCATCTGTACCTTAAAAAAATGAAAAGATTAGTAAACATTGTCATTTTTTGCATCACAAAGTTTAAAATAAGACTCCAAGTTTGCTACTCAAAGTATAAAAAATAAATACAGTTGCACCTAACAGCTATCGTACCGGTAAGTGTGGCTGTCAACTTCAGTGTGGGGTTCTGGTCACGAGTGATGGAAGAATGGAGTGTGAGCTTGACAGACGGATTGGTGCAGCATTTGCAGTATTAAGAACCTGTTAATGACCAGATCATTTTTATTATGTCTTGAAACATTAAAGCCTGAAATGGACTGAAAGAGGGTGGACATTTTTTAAACAACTAACACATTGTGTACCTAAAATGTCATTTCCTCCAGGATGACTGGCAGCTAGTTTGCAGAGCTGCAGCAGACTCAGGACCAGCTTCAGTAACACCCTATCAGTAGGATTAGCTGCAGAGGACAAAAAGAAAAAAAGTTTTTATATACAACAGGTTTTTATTCATGCAAAGTTTGTTTTTGTGGAATCACACCGTGACATTTTCTGAGCAGCTCTCGGATCTGCTCTTTGTTGTGAGTTTTGCTTGTTGCATTACCTGTCTCAGTTTGAGACAGTTTATCTGTCATTAACGTGTGTGTATCAGCCTGATGTCACAGGGTAAATAAAGGTTCAAAATAAATCATTAACAAGCAGCTTCCTAACAACAAAGAGCCTAGGATAAACACGGGTGGGACACCTTGTTCCCGTGAGTGTTACGAAGTGGAGGTTAGCATTAGCATAGCGTTGCTAAGCTAACGTCAGTAACAGACAGTAACAGAAGAGCAAGAAACTGAAAAAACTGTTCAAACACACACAGTTTCGCAAAATTATTCACATAGAATCTTTGTTTACCTGACTAGAAGTGATCGGAGCGTATTCTTGATGTTGTGGAGGGCAAATCCTTCCGGTTGATATTACACAGCCAGTAACCTACGCTGCCACTAGTGGTCAGGAAAGGAAGTATTACCAACCAAAATGGCGGAAAACCCGAAATACCTCTTATGTGACGTCACGTGGGAACTATGTATTCTGTGACTTTTAACTTATGATTAATTAAACTGGTTTGGAACTTTAAGTGAGCGTCTTTCGAGTGTATCTCTCCTTTCCGTTCCAAAGTGAACCAAAAAACGAATTCTGGGGCGGATAAGAATCAAAGCCAACACCGTCTGTGAAAAGTGGGGGTTAAACCCCTTCTTGACTATGAATAAGGCTGGTGAACAAGAGAAATTTGCTAAGTTTTGGACTTCTGAAGAATTCTTGTGGATTATGGACTGACGCTCTCTGGAAGCCGAACAGAAGAAATAAGGATTTTCTAAAAAGGGATTTTTTTTGGATAAAGAGAACCTTTTCCTCAGCCTGGAATATTTTAATTTCTTCACAATTTGGACTGGCTTCAGAGATGGAATAATTTCCTATTCTTTTGGAAATCCCTTGTGGCACTTTCTGACAAAAAAAGGTAGGATATATTCCCAGTTTTACCCACAACTAAATTTATATTAAAATTATTACAACAGCAAAAAGCCTCCTTTTGCTCGGAGATTAAATATAATCAGATATTGTTTTGAGTCATCCGAACTCACCAACAAAGCGAGGACTGCTAGTTGGAAGTGGACTGGCTTTAGTTATCAGCTTGTTTTGAGGTAAGGGTACATGGTAGGCATGTAACAGTTGTAATGGGTGTACCGAACCGTTTCGGTACACCACGTTCGGTTCGGTCCAACTGCGTACCGTTTCGGTTATTTTTTCACTCATTAAACGTTCTTAACAGGGGAATATATGCACCGCGGAACAACATTTCCTGGGCGCGTTTAGCACGGAGCTATTATCGCGTGGCACGTGCAGCATTTAGCCGTTAGCATCTCGTGCGGTCTCCTGTTTGTGAACGTTATAGCTTTCTTGTTAAAAGACGAGTGCACGCGCAGCTTGTGTGGACTTTGTTTCATGAAGACTGCAGCAGCTGAGTGCGTGACGTAGCTCTCTGCAGCAGCAACACATCACGTGAACGCGCTGGAAACTGTCATCCGAACGTGAACGAAGAGCTGTATTAAAACTACTTCATCCAAACGTGAACAGCAGCTGTATTAAAACTACTTAATCAGGTAATCAGAGCAGAGCAATAACACAAACTGTATGAGTTTTTAAATCTCTGAATCTCTGAACGTTGTTATATGCGCAGGCTTTAAAGTTGTTGAGCGTCGCTATGAGACATTCATCATGTCAACACTTCAAAAAGTTCAGCTCTTTATGAAAAAACTAACTGATGTTGTCAACAACAAGCCCTGGACCAGATTAAAGCCCTGCCATGATGATGAAGAGTGAGAGATTCAACTGTTCAAGAGGTATTTTTCTTTTATTATTATTATCTAAATAATCTTTTTTTTAAATCATAATCTTATTAACTTTATTTTTTAAATCTCTTTTTTTTTCCAGTCTGTGACAGAGTTAAATCCACCTGCAGCTAAGTGATGACTGAACTGAACTCTGAACTGTTCCCACAGTCCCACCTGTCCCACCAAGAAGAAGTTGTGAGTACAGTAATGAGGACAAATACAGCCACACTGCTGCTACTGAACAAAAACTTGATTAGTTAGATTGTAAACAGTCTGTTGCTGCTTATTGTTCTGGTTCTGACTGTTATTGCATTTATTAAGATTTTTATTATTGTTCATATAGTTTATTTATTGTAGAGTGCTGTTTATTTAAAATATCATCCAAATGGGTCACTTTTATTTATTACTACAATACAATACAAACATATTTTTGGCATGTTTTCAAAATAAACACTTTGTAAGTCTTTTTTTGTAAAAAAAATAATAATTTGTACCGAAAATAAACCAAAAATAAACCGAACCGAGCCCTCCTTGTAATTGAACCGAACCGAAATGTGATTTTAGTGTACCGTTGCACCCCTAGTACATGGTGTTCCCTACTGCTGTAAGAAGTCTTTTCATCAGCTCCACAGAACCGATGATGGATTTTTACATCTTTTGAATGGATTACAAACAACATTCCCCTGATTGGAATTAACACAACAATTTTGTCTGAATGGATTAAAAACTGATTTTTCCCGGGAGGAAAGTTTAAAGGAATTTTAGGAGAAGCTCTGAGCTGAAATATATTTCTATCAGTATTACATTACACCCATTATGTTCCATTATTTGTATTCACTTAATTCTGCCTTATAATGTGAAATGTGACACTAGGCAGAACGTTTTTCTCTCGGGCTTTGTTTTCACTAGGGAACAGTTACCCACCTGCACAATTCAACAGACCCAACATTTGATGTTTACATTGAAGCTGATAGTTTGTTGACAGAAAGGAGGGTCACATGGTAGTGTAGGTGGTTCTAGGGCGGTCCCGAAGCAGTCCAAGGCGGTTTCAGGTTCCAGGAGGCGGTGACGACATCCGGAGTTTTATAACCGTGGCCCTGCCTTTGAAGATGTGTGTGTGGACTTGTGCTCGGTGAGAGGTCTGTTGTTGCTGTAAGGTTTATTCTTATTATGTAAAATAAACCTGCATAAAATTTGCACATTCGTTTCAGAACTTCCTTCAACCTTTTGAATTCGCAACAATTTGGTGACCACCGACGTTGGAGGTTGTGAAGGGAGACGATTTGGAGGGTTTCCCCCCACCGACAGAGATGAGCACGCGCGCAGTCAACAACCAGTGCTTCAGAGTAGGTGAGCAGAACTCCTCTTACACAAAATGTCTGCGTTTGGACACACTAAATTATTTGTTGACTGAGGGCTGTTTGTCTCCGGGTGGGCCAGTGGTTTATAATGTTAGCAGCTAAAAGTAAAAAAAAAAAAAAAAAACGTGAACTACTGTTGGTATTTCATTTGAATGTGCATTTTTTTTGCGGTTCTTGTACATGTAAGTGAAGTGAAAAGCACATAAGTTCCACACACGCGCAGGGAAATTTATGGGTGCCTTAAGTTTGCCCTTCCCCTACATCCCCCTTCTATGAGCTCCGGCCTGTCGGTTGGGAGACACTTTTCCTTTGGACTTCGGGAAACTGTGGGGCCGAGGCTTGATCGTGAACTCCGGGACTCTGTCGCCGTCGAGTCACAGGGCTTTCATCCGGCACACGGTTTTGCCGTAAAGAGTGCCCCGGGCGCTCCGGGGTCACAGGTTGCCGTGCATGTGATTAAGTTCACAACTGGGACCTGTGATCGCTGTCAGAGTCACATTTTTCCTCCCCTTCCCAGTTAAAGTTGATTACCGTATTTTCCGGTGTATAGGTCGCAAATTGGTTTTTTTCTATTTTCATTGATTATTTTTTTTACTTTCTTTTGTTTATTTATTTATTCATTTTTTTTCTTCCTTTCTCTTAGACACTTGTGACCTGTACTCCGAAAAGTGCTGCATACACGCAAACAGAGGCAACAGGGAAAGATTATTTATTTTCATATATTGTTTTGTGGGTTGTTGGATGCAGAGGGCTGGCTGGAACCTGCTGTCACACGGCCAGTCTCCCCCACTGATTTACTGCGGTTCCTACAGATAGGGCTCCCCTCCTCCCAGTCAGTACCAGGATGGAGACATCTTCTCCCCTCCTCCCTTCCCCCCCTCCTCCCCCCGCCACAGATGGCCTCTGGAAGTTCTGGTCCAGGGACCGGCTCAGGGCTGCTGTTTGTTCCGTTGGTTTTGTTCGGTGCTGCTGTTGAAGAGACTCCGGAGTGCAGTTGTTGGTTGGTTGACGGTTGACAGTTTGCCCATTAGACAGATTTTTTATTTTTATTTTTATTCTCATTTATTGCGTTTGTGAGTGTAAAAGCCAGGGAGACAGGAACCTGGTCTGGGGATGTGCCCGAAGCAGTTTTGCAGATGCAAGCTGCTGGCTCGAACTCAGATTTATGGCTTCTAACAAGATAACACTTTCCTATTGGTACCTGACACGGAGTGAAAGAGGTACCAGGAAGGGGACATCTCCTCCCCTCCTCCCTCAACCCCCCCATACGCGCCTGTGAATCTGCCTTCATGGGTACAAATGCCTTTTCATCCATAAATCTCACTGAGTTGTCTCCCTGGTTCTGGTTCTGGACCTGCTAGGGGGGTCCGGCTCAGGGTTTCGGCTGATAACGGGGAGTTTTACAGCTTAATCAGCTCAGGCTGGGACTGTAAGAGTTACTGTTTATTAGTGTGGTTACTTCAATGCTGCTTTGGAGAAAACTCCAGAGTAAAGTAGTTTGTTAATTGCCAGTTAACAGTTGGGTTATTACACGGTTTGTTTTTATTTTCTGTTGCTGTGACTTTTGTTTAAACACGCTGACCTCTCTAGACCCATATTTTTGTTTTTGTGGATTTCCTTCTGTGGCAGTCTGTTGGAAAATATACTGTAATCATTGTCCTCACAATGCAGTACTGTATTTTTTGCAGATACTGTATGTGCTTTTCACTCTCAGTGTTAAAGGCACATTTCAGATTTTTATAGGTGAGGTTCACATGAACATGTTGGCAAATGCTGTCTTTCCTGCTGTAGGTGGCTTTTTGTGTTGTTTAAACATTTACAGTACATGCAGGGTTAATTTCACGCCATTAATTGTTACGTTTCCAGTTCTCATCACTTCAGCCTGGTGGAGTGCAGGTCATGTTTAATGACATATGAACAAGGCCTGTATAATAGTGGTTTGGAGTACTTTGGTGGTTTGTTTTATTTTATTTATTTGTTTTTTATATGTGTATTTCTTTTCTTCTTGGAGGACTGCCGCTTGTTTGTTCTGCAGGATTGTTCTGCCTTGGCCTTCTGACCTGCTCGACAGAGTCTGGAAGGGAGTCTTCACACAGCTGACATACTGCAGGGGGTGACTTTATTTGGGTGTTTTCTGAGGATTTCAGCTTGGCATCTAATCAGTGACTGCTGCAGGTGTTCCATGACGACGTTTGGTTAGCAGTTAATTATTTCTACATGGTGGTGGATTTCACATATACACAGATATGCAGCTCTCGGTTTACAATTTTCTTCCTCACCCTACAACATTCGCATTGCACAGTACATACGTGCATTGTACATACCTAGGTACACTATACCATAGCATTGAGAGGATTGTATCTCAACTCTGGCTTTGGATCGACATTTTGGGACAGATCACATGTTACTTTGTCATTGAAACCAGGTTTGCTAACCACCGTGACTCTGCTGAAAACTCCTGATGGCGCCTGCACTAGAATAAACTGGACTGCCGAAGTGCATCATGTTCAGCTAAAGCCGCAAGCTGTCATGACTCATACCTGAACTGTTACATGGAGTTTTACATTTTTGCACCAGTTTCAACTCAAGTCTATGAACTGTGGTCTGCACCCACTGCTGAACTCTTCACATCTCCAGGTTGGGGGCTGGAGAACTCATGACAAGTGATAGTCAAGCTGGGAAATGTCACTACCAAACTTTGCAGCCTGGCTGATGTGTCATCTGACCATGTGGTCTTCAGGTGGTGATTCGTAACTTCAGTTTAATGATCAATACTATCTTTGCTATGGTAAAATCTCACACACACACATGTACACGCTTTTCATTGTGACACACAGAACTGATCTCACTGACACGTGACCTGCACAGCCACACTTCTCATGGATTGTTGGATTACCATACACATTTTTGTTTTATCCTTCATGTACTCGTGTTAGAGCAGTACAGTTTGGTTCTATTTTCTCCATCATGTTCGGTATGGGCACCTGTTGCATTCCTTTTTGGATGTGTGTTTGTCTTTTTCTTTTCTTTTTCCTCACCTTTTGACAGACATAGGTAGAGAGTTTGCTGGCATGATGCAGAGAAGGAAGGTAAATGTTTTCTTTGACCTAGAGACCGAGTAGAAGGGCAGCAAGGCTCACGGTGTTGGAGCAGGATTCAAACTCTCTTACTTTGGTGTGGATAGCGGAGGAGATGGAGTAGAGGTTGTGTTGAAGGAGGTGTTGACATAGGATGTAGTGGTGGTGTAACATGTGTCAAATGGGGTGATGTGTCTTATGGTTGAAGTATTAAGTCTGATGCTAGGTAGTTGGGTTCGGATGTTTTGAGTTTTTATTTTTTCTTTCTGGTAGTATTTCCACCTGCAGTACAGATGACGTTTGTGTTATGAGCATTTCCATTATTTTCTTTGTAACAGGATGTTTTTTGTTTGCCTCCGGTTTCAAAAGGGGATGTCAAATAAGGAACATTTTGCTACATAAACACACCATTTCAAATAACTAATTAGATCAACGTTTTAACTTTTCATACAGTGATGAGAGCTGGAAACAGTTATACATTTGATAAAGTTATAGAATATCATTTTAATAAGTGCCTAAAAACAGGTTGTTGGATAGTAGTTTCTCAACAAGATTCTGTTGAACCCACCTCTGGATCTGAATGTTTGGGGTAATTTATACAGATTTATTGCTGACTTTTTCTTATTTTTTCATTTACAGGTCAAATCTGGACTTCTGATGATCGTGAATGGAAACGCAAAATAAGATTGTGAATAATTTATATCTGAAAAGGGGAAATGCACTTTACAATCAGAGTCAGAGAGTCAGAGAGTCTTTATTGTCATTTGCACCACATGTGGTACATAAGATGAAAACGAGATTATGTACATGAGGTCCCAGTTACATCCAACAACAAATGAAAGAGAAAAACAGTAATAACATCTAGAACTAACTAAGAAAAGCATCAACTAGTAATATACAGCTAACTAAGAAAAGTAACATGTTTCCACAGCTGTGATGGACAAGCAGAGAACTCCTACCATAACTGGGTTTACATTCCTCCCCTTTTCAGCAGATTAATTAATGTTGAATGAATGCTTAATGTTGCAGTGTAACCAATGAAGGGAAAATCTCTTTCCCGGCACCATTTTTTATTTATCCTATAGGTTAACAGGTGGAACATGCAGCAGAGCAGAACTAATCACATTAACTAACAAACTAACCAACTAATCACTAATCTATGCCAAGATTTTCTCATTATTTGTTGAAACCTCTCAATTGTTGTTTATACCATATGTTGAAAGGATACATATGGTTATTCTTACGCCTGTGAAGAATGACTGTGAGTTTGATCCAGGAGGTCCAGGAAGGATTGAAGGTTGTTGAGATGAATGAGTCAGACAGAATGTGAATGTTTCAGACAGATTAATGTGACTATATATATATGTTTGTGCCTGGTGAATGTGCAGTACAATAGTTGTGTGTTGATAGATTTTTGAGAAAGGTGTACAGGGTTTTCACTACTTTTCTATAGATATAATTTAGTTTTATCAATTTTGATTCTTAGATCTGAACGATAATTAGAAATGTTTTAGAGGATACATTTTAGCTGCACCTTTGTTAAGAGTAGCCTAGCGGTGAATTTTACTGATAGGAAATGTTTGTGGTAGAACATTCTGGTACAGAGAATAATATATATATATATATATATATATATATATATATATATATATATATATATATATATATATATATATATATATATATATATATATATATATATATATATATATATATAGGAAATGGATGTGAATAAGATAATTGAGTTTGACAGGTTATGGAAGGATTTTTGTGTTTTCTGTTTGGATCAGATTAATCATAGATTAAGTGTTGGTTTTGAATGTGGTCTTAGCCCTTATCACAGACATCTCTGAATAAGAGCAGTTGAGCTTTTCTCAGATATTGGATTAGTTAACAGAGTAGTGTAGGGCTTTTCGCCTCACAGGTGTCTATGATGAAGAAGATGAAGAGGCCTGACAACAGTTCATATTCTTTGCTAGGGTTAACACATACCAGAAATGGAGCAGAGTATATGCAATGTTTTGAAGTTTGTTAAGAGTTGATAAATCAATTTTTGGGAAATTTAAGGTTTTTTGAGAAAGTATTGGATTTATAAAGTCAAATTAAAGTCCAGTTGTTTTTTATTGAACATCTTTTTAAAGGTATTGAATTTAACTTCATTATTCCTGCATATACCCTGTAGAGGCGTGTTTGTTGATAGGAGGGACAGTCCGCCCGGTTTTTTCTTGTTTTTATTTTTATTTGTTGGTCTTTGCATCTATTTTTGTCTTGTTTGTTTTTGTCTGTTTTATTCTTGTTCATTGTTTTTGTTTGTTTTGTCTTGTTTCTATTTGTTTGTTACATTTGTTTTATTCTTTGTTTTTGTCTGTTTTTTTGTTTGTTTGTTCTGATCTTATTCTGTTTGGTTTTTATTACCATTTAGTATTGATGATTATTTTATATGAGGGTTTTATATTCTGGGTGGGTAACTTAGATGTAATATTGCTGTGGGTGGGAATGTTAGAGATTTCCAATGTGTGTCGTTTTTAATTGCATTCTCACATAGAACATATAGGATTTTGTTGACATGATGTTTGTCATGTCAAAAGGGGAATTGAAATATATTTCTATCAGTATTACATTACACCCATTATGTTCCATTATTTGTATTCACTTAATTCTGCCTTATAATGTGAAATGTGACACTAGGCAGAACGTTTTTCTCTCGGGCTTTGTTTTCACTAGGGAACAGTTACACGCCTGCACAATTCAACAGACCCAACATTTGATGTTTACATTGAAGCTGATAGTTTGTTGACAGAAAGGAGGGTCACGTGGTAGTGTAGGTGGTTCTAGGGCGGTCCCGAAGCAGTCCAAGGCGGTTCCAGGTTCCAGGAGGCGGTGACAACATCCGGGGTTTTATAACCGTGGCCCTGCCTTTGAAGATGTGTGTGTGGACTTGTGCTCGGTGAGAGGTCTGTTGTTAGATAGATAGATAGATATATACTTTATTGTCCCCAAGGGGAAATTTGTCTTGGACATCGTACGCCAAACAACACTTCTACCAACAATACAGTCACATGAACACAAAACAATTTAAAAGCATATAAAATAAAAAACTATTGCTCAGTTAAAAACACATTGCTTTTAAAAACACACATTGCTCAATGAGCAATGTGTTGCTGTAAGGTTTATTCTTATTATGTACAATAAACCTGCATAAAATTTGCACATTCGTTTCAGAACTTCATTCAACCTTTTGAATTCGCAACAGAGCGCCGACGGTCCGCCGCGAGGCTGTTTATGTCAGTGGAACACGGTGTACTTTCTTATCTTCTACCTGCTTCGAAGGGCTTCTTCATCAGCACCGCAGAGCCATGTTGGATTAAAGGCTGCTTTTCTGGGGAATACTATTTTTCCTGATCTGAAAATATTTTTTGTGGAACAAAACAACATCTCTTGATTAGATTCAACAATAATTATGGAATACAATTTGCTGAAGTTGCTGAAGTCATGAAGAATTCTTAGAATTTGCTGGATACTTTAAGAGTACCGCAGAACAGATGATGGAAAACCTTGAGGAATTATACTGTGAAAAGAAGACTCGGATCAATGCCTACATTCAGAGAGCTGATTGTTTTTAAATCTGAAAGAGTTTAAAGAGAGATTTATGCGCCGAGAGTCAGGTTACAGCGAGCTGAATGTTTGGAAAAATTTGGAAGATAAAAAGAACACAGTGTCCCTGTTCATCTTCTAACTGCTACTAAAAGGCCTTTCGTCAGCTCGACTGAGCTATGATGGATTTTTAACTAATTTTTCTAGGAATTACCACATTTTCTAATGGATTAACACTACTTTGACTAAGGCTGCGCTTTTTTGCGCAAGTGAACTTGGCTTCTTAATCCCCCGGTCCCTTTCAGTGGGCTATATAATGTCGATTCAAATGCTAATGACCCTACTAAAGATCCATTAATTGTACACCTACACCCCCCCACCCCCTACCCCTCAGTCCAAAATCCTTTGACCCAGTGTAGGCCTTGTATAACACATAAGCACTTTGAGATTTTCATTAATGAAAAGTGTGTTATAAATTGAATTCATTATTATTATTATTATAAGCATTTATCGCTGCCAGGTCAAGCATGTTATAGAACACGGCAATGGGCCGCACGTATATAAATGTGCAATCTGGTCCATACCGGTGTGTCAGTTGACCTCAGGTCATGTGACCTGTGTCGGTCCGTCAGTTGACCTCATGTCATGTGACCTGTGTCGGTCCGTCAGTTGACCTCATGTCGTGTGACCTGTGTCGGTCCATCAGTTGACTTCATGTCATGGTCCGTCAGTTGACCTCGGGTCATGTGACCTGTGTCGGTCCGTCAGTTGACCTCATGTCGTGTGACCTATGTCGGTCCATCAGTTGACTTCATGTCGTGTGACCTATGTCGGTCCGTCAGTTGACCTCGGGTCATGTGACCTGTGTCGGTCCAGTCAGTTGACCTCAGGTCATGTGACCTGTGTCGGTCCATCAGTTGACTTCATGTCGTGTGACCTATGTCGGTCCGTCAGTTGACCTCAGGTCATGTGACCTGTGTCGGTCCGTCAGTTGACCTCGGGTCATGTGACCTGTGTCGGTCCGTCAGTTGACCTCGGGTCATGTGACCTGTGTCGGTCCATCAGTTGACCTCAGGTCATGTGACCTGTGTCGGTCCATCAGTTGACTTCATGTCGTGTGACCTATGTCGGTCCGTCAGTTGACCTCAGGTCATGTGACCTGTGTCGGTCCGTCAGTTGACCTCGGGTCATGTGACCTGTGTCAGTCCGTCAGTTGACCTCGGGTCATGTGACCTGTGTCGGTCCGTCAGTTGACCTCAGGTCATGTGACCTGTGTCGGTCCATCAGTTGACTTCATGTCGTGTGACCTATGTCGGTCCGTCAGTTGACCTCATGTCGTGTGACCTATGTCGGTCCGTCAGTTGACCTCAGGTCATGTGACCTGTGTCGGTCCATCAGTTGACCTCGGGTCATGTGACCTGTGTCGGTCCGTCAGTTGACCTCGGGTCATGTGACCTGTGTCAGTACGTCAGTTGACCTCATGCCGTGTGACCTGTGTCGGTCCGTCAGTTGACTTCATGTCGTGTGACCTATGTTGGTCCGTCACTTGACCTCAGGTCATGTGACCTGTGTCGGTACGTCAGTTGACCTCAGGTCATGTGACCTGTGTCGGTCCGTCAGTTGACCTCGGGTCATGTGACCTGTGTCGGTCCGTCAGTTGACCTCGGGTCATGTGACCTGTGTCGGTCCGTCAGTTGACCTCGGGTCATGTGACCTGTGTCGGTCCGTCAGTTGACCTCAGGTCATGTGACCTGTGTCAGTACGTCAGTTGACCTCATGCCGTGTGACCTGTGTGGTCCGTCAGTTGACTTCATGTCGTGTGACCTATGTTGGTCCGTCACTTGACCTCAGGTCATGTGACCTGTGTCGGTACGTCAGTTGACCTCATGCCGTGTGACCTGTGTTGGTCCGTCAGTTGACCTCATGTCGTGTGACCAGTGTCGGTACGTCAGTTGACTTCATGTCATGTGACCTGTGTCATTTTGTCAGTTGAACTCATGTCATGTGACCTGTGTCGGTCCGTCAGGTGACGGACAACAATAGGTCAAGCATGTTGTAGAACACAGCAATGGACCACCTGCATGTGCCGGCACGCACCGTATATACATGTGCCAAGGACAAGGTGAGAGATAGTACTTGTAAGCAAAATAATTTATTTGACAGACCATCAGGGTTACAGGATAATCAGCACAGCAGAATAAGACAATTTTAAGCATAAAATTGTTCTGGAGTAGACAAAGCTTTCCGTTCAGTGGATGTCCCAAAATGCTCAACTTTGAGATAAATTCAGGGTCTGTTATGTGTGAATTCAGGTCAGGGCCTCTCTTCTGACTAAGGGGGGAAGGGCAAGCAGAGTCTTACTTACCTGGTGGAAACATTGGAATGCAGTCTGTGCAGTTTGGTGTGGTGGGGGTGTCTGAGTTGAGTGCACACATATTTATAACAAAAGGCAGTTAATGGTCCAATAATTGCTCAGGAGAAGGAGGGGGTCTGTCCTCAGGATCTTGAAAATTCAGTCATCCTAGTGTTAAAATTGTCTATTTCTGGATTGCCATTTTTCTGAATGGATTTAACAAATTTGTGGAACAAATAAATTCTCTTTGATTGAATTCAACAATTAATTAAGTTACTGTTTTGGGTCATCCGAGTCCGACCCTAGAGCGGGGACCTGCCAGCTGGACGCTGACTGGCCTTGGATAGAAGGCTAGGAGAACACGGTGTTCTAATTTTAGCCTCAGGCCTGCTTGGAAGGCCTTTTCATCAGGACCGCAGAACAAATGAATGGATTACAACATTTTTGAATGGATATAACACTTTTGTTGAATAATTGATTTGCCTAAAGGGATTACCAGATTTTTTATGGAATGCAGCAGTTTTGATGGACTAAAACTGGGATTTTTAACACAACAGAATTACCTGGAGGTTTTTATGTGGAATTACAATGAAGACTTATTCAGTCTACTGGAAATGCAGACTTTTCTGACTGGAGTGCAACAGAATCACCTGGAGGTTTTTCTGTAGAAAAATAACAAGATTTTCCTGGAGGATCATTAAATAAGTTTCCTGGAGGATCACAAAACAAGTTTCCTGGAGGATCACAAAACAAGCTTATTCCTAGTGGAATAAACAAAACTATCCTGAAGGATTATAAAACAAGTTTTCCTAGTGGAAATAAAAACACAAGTTGGAACACAAGATTACCTGGATGGATTAAACAGTTTTGATTGGATGTATAACACTTATTGTGGTACAAACCAACATTTTTGAAAATTATACAAATTATTGAATGGATTACAACTCAATTCAATTACAACACAAAACACCTAAAAGTCCAGCCTGTGGAAAGACACCTTTGGTGAGCTGTTGAAATGTAATATTCTTAAAGCCAATAATGTATCTGACTTAGTCTATCCTGTAGTAGAAGTGCTTATGCTGTTACCCCCTGCAAATATTAATTAAAGAAACATAAAACGTACAAATCTGGATTTTTCCTTTGACTCACCTTAATATTAAATGATGGAAAACTTGGTTCAAAGATAACAACAATTAAGTGATGTTCAAAGAGTAAAACAATATCACTTGGAGGTTTTTGAATGGTTTTATTAGCCTCAAAAGTAAACAATATCCTGGAACCTTATTTTCCTAGGTTCTAAAGCTAACCAGATGTATAACAATTTCAATCTGCAAAGAGGTAAGGCTGTCGTTAATGCATGTTTCTCCGTGAGGTATGACCTGACTCCATACTGCTAAGTGGGTCTATCTACGGAGTGAAACAAGGATATGATGTGCAGATCAGAGATAGTGAACAGTCTGGGTGAATTACCTCATCTCAGCCTTAATCCTAACTGATCTGGAGATATATTGGGTAATACTCTAGTGCAGAGACATTAAGGAACCTTTAATGGAGTAGGCTGGAGTGAGGACTTGTTGCAAGGTCCTGCGACTGCCTCACTCGCGTAGAATAACAATATATATATATATATATATA